>JASPKZ010010182.1:0-224382 GCA_030220185.1 Diploptera punctata
AGTTGAATATGTGTTAGATAATTTTTCCACTCTATAGAGATAGATCACTTTTGCACTCAGTTCTGTATTAAATTGTTAATATTTAGTTATTGAGCAAGTATTTTGCATTCAAATTGTCTGTATATGTTCCAATAGGATGAGAGATTAAAATGTATGTCATATAATAAAGGTATTAGCCTCAAAATAAACATTATATGTTTTTTCGTTTTCCCAACAATCTATAGTTTGTAAGTTAGATATATTTTCGGGGCAACTATTACATTTTTGAAATGATAGAGTAATTGAAGACAATCATTCTTATTTTAATAATTATTTACAGACATTTTGCAAATAAATGTCATATGAATTGTATGCTCTTGGTTGATTCCACTAAGCAACGCTATTCTATTGTTGTCATGTCTTTTACCGTGGAATGTTTTGGTGGAAAAAAATTAGCCAGTTGCTTCGTATGATTTGGAAGAAAGAGGTTCTTCCAAATGAATGGAAATAAACTATTATCATACAAATCTGTCAGAAAGAAGATAAAACTGATTGCAACGGCTACAGGAACATCTCATTACTTTCATCTTCGTAGTAAACTCTAATAAATATGTTAATATACGGACTTATTCCCTATATTGATGACCTAATAGGGGATCATCAATGTGGATTTAGAAGAAATAGGTCTACAATAGATCAGATATTTAGTATAAGACATTGTACAAAACAATGGTAATATAATGGCATACGATTCAATTAACAGAAAAAAAATGATTTTAGAATTTAGCATCTATATTGTGGTTGACATTTATTTACCAACGTTTATTTTTATGACTCCATTTATTGGATTTTTAAAGGGTCGATGAATTATCACCTTCGATGTTAAAACTATATAAACGAGAATAAAACAAGGAAGACTATGAAGGCCCATTCAAGTACAAACGTATTTGCTAACGCAGTGACAAGAATCAGAACACTAAAGTAAATTTTTGCGCGATAGAGCGTATTTGTCGCCCTTACAGCAATGACGACCATGATTGAAAAGTTCAACTTCCTACATTTCCGGGTTACCAACCTAAATAACTATACTGTAATATTACAAACCACGTGTGGGAAGTAAACCACTGCCCTCTATGTATACTACGTACAATGTATATACAAAAATATATTCCAAAAGGTAGTGTTAATATACATCATAAGAAACCAAATCACTGCATTTTAAATTAATTGAACTTTATTTTAAACAATATAAACAATAAATACGTACTTGCAGCCATTTTATCACTGATTGGTGTCACGGCTTTGCTGCAGTCTCAACTAAATTATTTTCGGCATTTACCGTATAAACATTGACCACTCTTAACGTTAGTCAGTTGTTTATAATATTTTCCAACAAAGATATATTATTTTACTGTTATTTATTATTTTGAAAAAAATCCTGCAAAAAATAAAGTACAACGGACGTTGGTGAAGTGTGTTACAGAAGCGAGGATATGATTAAAAACCGAGCGATAGCGAAGTTTTTAATCATATCCTCGCTTCTGTAAAAACCACTTCGCAACCTCCAATTTTAATATTTCTATTGTACAAAAAAAGTACAATTTATTATAACGTACAATTCTCAGAAGTTAGAAACAAACTACAGTAATAAAATGTATCTTCACAATTCAATTCATTCGCTATTTGTTTCCAAATACTTTCTCTAATAACAGATGGCTTAACAACTGTTTGGGTATCCTGTGATCCTCCATTCAATGAACATGTTGCATCCGTCTTGACATAAAAATAATCAGAAAAAATTTGTTATATAAAGCATCCATCTGTAATTCTTCTAATTCATTGTGTGCATTAGATTCTAACTCAAATAAAAAAGTCATATTTGTCGATCGTCGGATATGAACCGGAGACCCGTCAATTCGAGTCTTAAAAACTATATAATCTTAGCGAACCCGCTCTGCTAGAGAGCTTATTGTTTGAAACATTATTTCAGAAAAGTTAAGCGAACTTCTTTTATGTAATTATCGGAGGATCCAATTTAGATCCTCAGGGGAGGCAGAAGGAAGGCTCATAACACAGGGTTGATATTACAGTTTTCGTCCCCTTCCGATAATAGTAGAGGCGTGGGAGGCGAAACAATTGAATGATGTGAGGGCTTTCAAGAATCGAGAGAGTGAATGACTCATGTGGTCCTGTCCCCCACGAATTAGGAGGTCATTTGGTTACACCCTCCCAACTTCTTTAATGCATTGCGCGCCCTTGTCATTAAGACTATATAAACAGTAATTGCATTTGCTGATACAAGCAAAAATGTTAGTTACAGTACAGGCGCGCGTAATAGGGTTTACTCAGTGAGCAAAAAAAGTCCTTTGAGATTTTGCGATTCCCCAGTTACAGGTTTTATTGCATTATTAGGTGTTAGCTACGTACTTAGTTCGGGGGTTCCCCTTTACTCAAATGTTACTTTCATTCTCTTCTCGCCAGTATTTTTGTTACATTATTATATTTATTATTATTATTATTATTATTATTATTATTATTATATTATAATATTATTATAAAGAAAATTTGCAATTCCTTGCCTCAATGGAATATTGTGGGATAAAAACAGGGGTCCTCATCTAGGGGATATGTGGATGGCGACCACAAGGTGCCCAAGCTGTGCAAAACATTTCTTCCACTTACTTGTGTTTTGCACTCTTCTAAATTTACTATCTAACCTCTCTTGGTTACTCTCGTTTTTTCGACCCCGACGCTATTAGGGCATCCGAGGGCTAGGGAGTCTTTCCTTTCTTCCATTTCTTCTTTCCTTTATTTTCTTTTCCACAAAAGCCTGACCAGAGGCTATAACATGGCAGCCGCATCACTGGTCTTGCCTTCCTTTGGCCGGCACCAATCGAAGGGACTATTATTATGCTTTCAAGTCTTATACGAGAATTTCCCGGAAGGATCACGCTGGAGGGAAATTTTCTAAAGGATCGTAACAGGCCTTGCCTAATACATGGAAGGTAGAAGAAGAAGAAGAAATATGAGTAATAAAATGAATATATATCATAGAATTGTTAAAAGCATCATTACTTATGGAGCAGAACTTTGGTCATTAACAACAAAAACAAATAAGTATCTTTTGACAACGGAAATGGATTTTATACGAAGGGCAGCAAGAATTTCAAGAAGAGAAAAAAAAAATTAGAAACTCAGTTATAAGGGAGAAAATGAAGATTGAAGACACTATTTTAGATTATATTAAAACTCAGCAATTTAAGATGGTACGGACATGTCCAGCGAATGGAAGAGCATCGGCTACCAAATGTGTTTTGGAATGAAAACCTGAGGGAAGACGAGGCAGAGGAAGACCTAAAACTTCTTGGATTCTGAGATTATACCGGGTGCAGCAGAACACAATGACCCATTGTTATTTTGGCATGAAGAAATACAATTTAATTTAATTTAATTCCTACACGAAGCTTCCATGCACATCTTTCATTCCCCATTCGTGCAACATGTCCTGGCCATCGCAGTCTACGAGACTTAACTGTTGTTCACCTCTCTTTTTGCTCCAAAAATTTTCCTAAGTACTTTATTCTCAAATACTCGTAATCTCCTTCCTCCCTTAAAGTAAGAGTCCGTGTTTCGCATGCATATAATATAACTGGTAGAATAATAGTTTTATATATTTCAGTTTAACGTTTTTTGAAAGGAGTTGGGACAAGAGTCCGTGTAATGCATAATACCACGCATTTCCAGAATTGAGCCTATGTTTAATTTCTTTGTGCATCTCATTTTTATTTCTGATTATCGATAATAATAATAATAATAATAATAATAATAATAATAATAATAATAATAATAATAATAATTGTCTATTTATATACAGAATTTTAATGTTTACATATCTCTCTGTGTCTAAAGTTTTATTTTTTCTTCTCCACTCGTCTCTCTCTATCCACTCCATGTCCTCCAGTCCTCTTGCTCTCATTCCAGTTCTTATTCCTGCATCCACGAGTTTCGAGGTCTTCTTCTCCTCCTTCTCCAGGTGGACACCATTCCAATGTTTTCCTGGGTAATCTTTCTTCTTGCTTGCAAATATAATAATAATATAATAATAATAATAATAATAATAATAATAATATAATAATAATAATGTTAATAACATCACGTTTAGTATCAGAGTAATGCGTACGTCTCATAAATTACAGTATGAATGAATTTGTTAACCAAACATATCACCACAATCACCGTTATGATTCCCGACAGATTTGAATTGTTCGCTTATGAAACTATTGTAATAACTTGTACTTTATAATAACTGTTGTGTTGAATGTGCACGTTGAGGGATAAAAACCCTTGTAATTCGGTTATCAAAGCCACCGGGGGCTGTGCTGTTGCCAGCCCAGTTTTCAATGATTTATCAATATTTTGAACACAACCAACGCGGACCATAGTATTTGATTAGAGGCGCACATGTGATCCGTCCCAACTCACACCACGCTATGTAATGTTGCACAAGTATATCCCCTCCAGTGTTCCATTTCACTGCATTAATAAACTGCTAAAATAAAGAACATAGTTATATTAGGCTCCAGCCTAATTTTTCCCTATGTTTGCTGTAGATTAATTAAACCGAAGAAATTAGCTACACTTTGAGAACTGCACAATTAAAATTTTACAAAAGTTATGGCAGTGCCTGTCTTAAATTAAGTTAGTGAGAATTTTATTTGATAAAATACACAACACAGAAATTGGGACAAATGTCATATTCAAGACATAACCAAATTTATTATATGTATTAATTAAATAAAAATAAAACGTAGTTTTATTTGATTTTCATATTTATTATATAATTCAGTGACAGCTGTTTCGGTACACTGTACCTTCTTCAGACATGTTAACAAATTATGAATTGTGTGTTCCAACTGATCTAAGCAACAATACAACAATATTTATTCAAATTTTTAAAAGTATTTATTTAATTTTTTTTTAATTTAAATAAATATTGTTGTATTGTTGCTTAGATCAGTTGGAACACAATTCATAAACATGTCTGAAGAAGGTACAGTGTACCGAAACAGCTGTCACTGAATTATATAATAAATATGAAATCAAATAAAACTACGTTTTATTTTTATTTAATTAATATATATGTATTTTCATCAAGTAAACACCAACTCAATTGAAAATTTATTATAGATAAATGAAAATATTGGAAGGGTCATATAGAAAGAATGGAAGACAACCGACTTGCAAAAAGAGCTAAAGAAGATAGACCAATGGACGGGAGAAGAACAAGAGGAAGACTAGCCAAGAGATGTATAGACAGTGAATGCACATCCAATACGTCTTCCTCCGAGGAGTGATTTTGGAAATAAACAGGATGAAAATCCTACAAATTATGTTTAAGAAGGAGAAGAAGAAGACGAATTGGACTCTTAACCGTTCAGACGGAAGAAAAATAGAAACTACAGAGATGAAGTTCTTACGTTCAGTAGCAGGTGTGACAGTTTTGTAGAGAAAAAGAATGAAGATATTAGAAAATAATTTAATATTTTTTGCGCTTTAGTGCGTTTTGTCGTACTTACAGCAATGGCGACCATTATTGAAAGTTCAACTTCCTACATTTCCGGGTGCCAACCTAAATAACTGTACTGTAATATTACATATTACAAACCACGTGCGGGAAGTAAAACCACTGCCCATTAATGTTTACTACGTACAATGTATATAGAAAAATATATCCAAAAGATAGTGTTAATATACATTATAAGAAAACAAATCACTGCATTTTAAAATAAACTGAACTTTATTTGAAACAATATAAAACAACAAATGCGTACTTGCCGTCATTTTATAACTGACTGGTGTCACGGCCTGTTGTAGTATCAACTAATAAACATTGGCCAGACTGTTAACGTTAGTCAGTTGTTTATAATGAACGCAAAAAATTCCAACAAAGATGTTTTTACGTATTTTACTATTATTTATTATTTTCAGAACACTATCGCGTAAAAATAATGTACAACGCAAGTTTGTGAAATGTTTTACAGTCTCGGAGATTAAAAACGTCGCTACGGCTTGGTTTTTATCATTTCCTCGCTTCTGTAAAAACCACTTCCCAACCTCGCAACGTAATATACCATTTCAAGCGAGGACATAGTATTGGGGATTTACTGTCACGTAGCGCTACTGGAACTTTGTTTTCACAAACTGTTGCGAAAACGTACCGATTGCAGAAAATCGGGTTAATGTGCGACAATAAAATGGACAACAGTCAAGCATTTATTAATGTAGGTATATTTAAGTGGAAAGATAAAATATAGAACAAGTAGGTAATATCAGAATTTGATTATTTAGGTGTATTAATAACAAACACTAAAATGTAATAAAAGAAGTAAAGAAACAGCTGATAAAGCAGCACAAATATCAGGATATATGAAAGATTTAATTTGACGCAACAACATATGTCAATAGAAAGCAAAACCCGCATATACAAAACGATAGTTATCGTATATGGAGCAGAAACTAGGGCTGATACAAGAAAAAACAAATAATAAGCACATGTGAAATGAAGTTCTTAAGAACTATTCAGGGGAAAACATTATTTGATAAGATACACAACACAGAAATTAGGTACAAGTGCCATATTCAAGACATAACCAAATTTATTATAGATACACGGAAATATTGAAAAGGTCATATAGAAAGATGGAGGAACAACCGACTTGCTAAAAGAGCTAAAGAAGATAGACCAATGGACGGTAGAAGAACAAGAGGAAGACCAGCCAAGAGATGTAATGCACATCCAATACGTATTCGTCTGAGGAGTGATTTTGGAAATAAACAGGATCAAATTCGTACAAATATTTAATTTGGCGCAACAAACATATGACAATACAAAGCAAAATCCGCATATACAAAACGATAGTTATCGTATATGGAGCAGAAACTAGCGCTGATACAACAAAAACAAAACAAATAATAAGCACATGTGAAATGAAGATCTTAAGAACTATTCAGAGAAAAACATTACTTGATAAAATACTTACTTACTTACTTACTCACTGGCACTATCGAACCTGTAGGCTCATGGCCGCGCGGACATAAGCTCTCCATACATCCCTATCCTGAGCTAATGCTTTCCAATCATTCCCTGTATAATCTACTTCCCTGAAATCATAGTTAATGTTGTTCTCCCATCTCATTCTTGGTCTACCAACTGGGTGTTTTCCTTCTGGCTTTCCTACAAGAAGTTTCCATGCACATCTTTCATTCCCCATACGTGCAACATGTCCTGCCCATCGCAGTCTACCAGACTTAACTGCTCTTATTATATCTGGCTTCCTATAAAGACCATGTAGTTCATTGTTATGTAGTCTTCTCCATTCACCTGTCTGTTCATCTCTCTTTGGTCCAAACATTTTTCTAAGAACTTTATTCTCAAATACTCGTGATCTCATTTCCTCCCTTAAAGTATTCAAGACATAACCAACTTTATTATAGATAGACGAAAATATTGGAAAGGTCACATATAAAGAATGGAGGACAACCGACTTGCTAAAGAGCTAAAGAAGATAGACCAATGGACGGAAGAAGAACAAGAGGAAGACCAGCCAAGAGATGTATAGACAGTGTCTTCCTCTGAGGAGTGATTTTGAAATAAACAGGATGAAAATCCTACAAATTATGAATAAGAAGAGGTATATTTAAGCTGGATATGATGACGTCATCCAGATGAAACAAAGTTTGAACATAACGAAGTCCGGGTGACTGCGCTTATCCCGGAGTAATTAAAGTAGCAGTACTTAAATCGCAAAACACAAATTAATTTCACGTCAGCGCCACGTTTTATTCATCCCATCTTCTTCATCCTCCTGTGCACTGTACACACTCAATGTTAAAAACTCTCTTTTTTTGCAACGCTTAGCCACAAAGCTGCAGTTAGACAACTCAAATCCAGTTACTGAAACAACTCTATTATACATTTGTACTTTAATGAGATTTCATTAAAATTATACAGAGTGTCTGATTTATACAAATCTTCATGGACATTGATTAATTGAAATATTTTTACAACATTTGTAAAATTAACGTTATGAAAAGTAATTGTTTAATTCCTCGGAAAGATCTGTTTCTTTACATAATAATTATATCCACCGCTGTGGTCTCGAGGTAGCGTGCTGCCTTGTCACGCAGCGGGCTCGGGTTCGATCCCCGATCGCGGCAGTTTTTCTGGGTGAGGTTTTTATCGGGGTTTTTCCTCACCTGTAAGACAAATGTCAGGAAAACTTTAAGGCCCAAACGGTCCCCGAAATCATATGGCCATCATCATCATCCTTCACCGGTGTGGAAAGTAACGGGAAGCTACCACACCTACAATTCCCTAGTAGAGCTGCAAAGCATAGCATGAAAATGCTATGTTTGCAGTGAAAGACTTGCCCTCGGGCAGAATTACTATGGTTGGGTAATAATTATGTTCAAGGAAAAGTATTGCTTACTTAATTAGGATTATCATAAGTAACGCCACGAGTGATTTCCAAATTATCGATAAATTCACGACTCACGAAGTGAGGAGTGAATTTATCTACAGAGTTTGGAAATCAAGAGTGGCATTTGTTAGGACTATTTAACGAATAAAATTAAACTGTTTACTCACAAATCATTATTTAACTATAGTTATTTTAAAATATTTATATATTTAATGTAAACGGCGATGTTTGAAAACAAATGAGAAACGATAGGTACGCTTCTACTGCTTCTTTTGTTTATCACTGCAACCAGATCATACTATTTATTGCCAAAGGAACGCAATATTGTAAGGAGGAGCTTTCTTTAATATGGTAATCATAACACTGATAAATATTTGGTGAAACACGACTCTGATTGGTTGTAAAACAGAAATCATTGAAACATGATTGGTCACTGACTCCCATTTGGGGCATGAGTTAAATAGTCACTGTAAACAAATTTAATTCTAAATACTGTATAACTTTGTTCATAGATAAAAAATATTTCTGCTGTAAAAATGTGTAATTCATTTTCCGAGGGAATGTATACGTAATTTTATTTGAGTGTAAACCGACACGTTCTGCGGTTGTTTGTCACCGAACCAAAGAACTGGTGGTTGTGTCAACTTTTGTATATTCATAATATATTGGTAGACCAGCAGTGAGATTTACAAATCACTCTTTTGTGTATCGTTGTACGACACAGTGAGGCTCCCTGGATACTTAGTTGTTAATGTGGATTTATTTATTTTTTCTTCCAAATGTACCAGGTTTGTCTTTCGGCATTCCTGTTTTTCTCCTGGCATGGCGTATTTGTAACCCACTTCTGAGCTTGGGGCGCCTGGAAGGCGGTGTTACGTTGCCCCGATGATATGATGGGTGATGATGATGATAGTCGTGCGCCAGGAACGTCCCTAATCCTAAGGTTAACCTAAGATGAATATAAATGATGATGATTGCGTTGGCCATAAGATTTCGGGGACCGTTTGTGCCTTAAAGTTTTATAAGATTCATGATGTGTTCCGTTGAGGTTTATTTCAAAATTAATATAAAATTATAGAATATTAGATTTGTCTATAACCAAAAATCTACACAACAATAAACTAGAAATCGGTATCTACCGGAAACCCACAAACAATGCTCTGGCCATAAACAAAAATTCTACACACCCTTTTCAACAGAAAATTAGTACATTTAATAGCTTAGTCAGTAGAATGTTGAAACTCCCATTAAGCAAAGACAATTATATCCAAGAACTCAACTACATTAAGTATATGGCAAAAACCAATGGCTATAATGAAGAATTCATAGATAAAGCTCGTAAAAAAACAAAAAGGAAGAACAACATAACCAACATAACTAAACTAGAAAAAGAATCTGACAACAACAAGAAAACATGGATAACACTTACATACACAGGAAAAGAAACAACAAAATTAGCCAATGCACTAAAGAAAGCCGATAAAAACGTAAAAATAGCATACAGAACCAATAACAAATTAAACAACATAATAAACAATAACATTGAAGAAAATAACATTTTCACAGCAAAGGAGTTTATAAACTGACATGCAAGGACTGCAACAAATTTATATAGGAAGGACAAACAGGAGTTTTAACATCAGATTCAAGAACATTTTCGAGACTTCATTCACGCAGAAGGTAAATCAAGCTATGCAAAACACGTTATCCATGAAGGACATCGCATGTTAAATATTGAAAACACCCTAACAGTAATGCACAGAGAAAATAATCCAGCGAAGATAAACGTACTCGAAGAGATGGAAATCATGAAAGCAGCTCACAACGACAGCCTGATAAACGAAAACGAACCAAATACATGCAACCCCCTCTACCAGATCTTCAGTGAAACACCAGTTTTGAATCCTGCCGATGATGGGACAAGTCCCGAAAGCGCTACAGTTAAATGATAATTAAGTTGAGGAGACGGACCTTTCAGGTGAATATTCTATAATTTTATATTAATTTTAAAGTTTTCCTGACATTTTTCTTACAGGTGAGGAAAAACCCCGATAAAAACGTCACCCAGAAAAACTGTCTGGACCGGGGATCGAACCCAGGCCCGCTGCTTCAAAAAGCAGCAGGCTACCCAGAGATCACAGCGGTGGACATATGCAAGTCTAGATGGAGCAAATTTCGAGATCCCCATTGCTTTAAATATTATTATAACTATTCTTATATATATATACTTTTACTATTTCTTAATTATGGACCATCTCGACTTCCTAAATTAGTGTTTGGCCACGCCATTAAATCTTTAGAGGAAGAAGGCCTACAACTCAATGGTATTAATAAGCTGTTAGTTTATGCTGATGATGTAGTACTATTGGCTGATAGCGAGGAGATACTAAAGGACAACACACGCACATTATTGAGTAACACTAACAAATTGGGACTGGAAGTAAATATCATAAAACTAAATATGTGGTCACACATAGAAATACATTATATAATGGAAATGGACAACTAATGACAAATGAGGAAAATTTAGAGGAAGTGGCTGAATTCAAATACCTAGGAACAATAATCACAAATAGGAATGAGATGCACAAAGAAATTAAACATAGGCTCAATTCTGGAAATGCGTGCTATTATGTATTACAGAGACTCGTGACGTCCCAACTCCTTTCAAAAAACGTTAAAATGAAAATATATAAAACTGTTATTCTACCAGTTATATTATATGGATGTGAAACATGGAGTCATACTTTAAGGGGGGAAAGAGAATTACCAGTATTTAAGAATAGAGTTCTTAGGAAAATTTTTGGACCAAACAGTGATGAACAGACAGGTGAATGGAGAAAAGTGAACAATAGTGAGGTACGTGATGTGTATAAGAAGCCAGATATAATAAGAACAGTTAAGTCTCGTAGACTGCGATGGACAGGACAAGTGGCACGTATGAAATGAAAGACGTGCATGGAAGTTTCTTGTAGGATAACCAGAGGGAAAACGCCCAGTTGGTAGACCAATAGTGAGGTGGGAGAATAACATAAACCATGATTTGACGGAAGTATATTATACAGGGAATGATTGGAAAACATTAGTTCAGGATTGGGATGTATGGACAGCTTATTTTCGCGCAGCCATGAACCTACGAGTTCGATAGTGTCAGTGAGTTAGTTACTATTGGAGTACCCCCCGTCCTAGCCGAGTGGTTAAAGCAACATGCTTTAGTGCAGAGCTACGGGACTTACGCTGATTCCGAAACTCCACGGGAAAGACAATCTTCACTTAGTATTTCGGTCAGTATGGGACCGGTGCCCACCCAGTATCGTGAGGCATTTGGGTAGCTACAATAAGGAGCGACTCCGGGTTGAGAAAACCAGGTATAACGGATGGGGGACCCGAAATGCTGCCCACATGTCACCTCTACACTGACTGGATGATCGTCTGCATCTGCGATGAACACATTGGATGTGAGGGCAGTAGGCGAAGGGACTTCTAGTCCTGTACTGCCATGGAGTTTTGCTTTTAGTATCAAGATGAAGAACGTGGAGATAGAGGAAGATCAAAATTAAGATGGACTCACCAACTACATCTCAACATCTCATAGGAACATGTTCAAACGATGTAAACCGAAATAATGTCACGGTGATAATAAATATTTAGGTTAATAGCAGGTTATTTCAGAATATTTCAGAATATCGATTCGACAGACATCTAGCGGAAGTTATAATAAGTATTTGCGTGTCTGTGGAACTCGATTCACAATCTTCGCGTAATTACATAAACAATTAAAATCGTAAAAAAATGTTTATAAACGTTTCCAAAATGCATAAAATAGTGTGTAGTGCAACGGGGCATAAGAATGTTGTATGGAATATCGTGATCCACAAATTATAGACCTCAGCACAATCCTAGCTATTTTCCGCGTGTAATTTTAACTTGGACAATTAACAGGTATTTTCGCCACTTCGTCAATATTTCCTCATCGCTAACTACTCACTGGCATTATCAAACCCGCACGTTCGTGGCCGCGCGGATATAAGCTCTTCATACATCTCTATCCAGAGCTAATGCTTTCCAACCATTCTCTGTATAATCTACTTCCCTCAAATCATACTTACTTACTTACTTACTCACTGGCACTATCGAACCCGTAGGTTCATGGCCGCACGGACATAAGCTCTCCATACATCCCTATCCTGAGCTAATGCTTTCCAATCATTCCCTGTATAATCTACTTCCCTCAAATCATAGTTAATGTTGTTCTCCCACCTCATTCTTGGTCTACCAACTGGGCGTTTCCTTCTGGCTTTCCTACAAGAAGTTTCCATGCACGTCTTTCATTCCCCATACGCGCAACATGTCCTGCCCATCGCAGTCTCGGGACTTAACTGTTCTTATTATATCTGGCTTCCTATAAAGACCGTGTAGTTCATTGTTATGTAGTCTTCTCCATTCACCTGTCTGTTCATCTCTCTTTGGTCCAAAATTTTCCTAAGAACTTTATTCTCAAATACTCGTAATCTCCTTTCCTCCCTTAAAGTAAGAGTCCATGTTTCGCACCCATATAATATAACTGGTAGAATAATAGTTTTATATATTTTCAGCTTAACGTTTTTTGAAAGGAGTTGGGACATCAAAAGTCTCTGCAATGCATAATAGCATGCATTTCCAGAATTGAGCCTATGTTTAATTTCTTTCTGCATCTCATTCCTATTTGTGATTATTGTTCCTAGGTATTTGAATTCAGCCAATTCTTAAAAATTTCCCTCATTTGTCATTAGCTGTCCATTTCCATTATATAATGTATTTCTACGTGTGACCATATATTTAGTTTTACTGATATTTACTTCCAGTCCTAATTTCTTAGTGTTACTCAATAGTGTGTGCGTGTTGGCCTTTAGTATCTCCTCGCTATCGGCCAGTAGTACTACATCATCAGCATAAACTAACAGCTTATTAATACCATTCAGTTGTAAGCCTTCCTCATTCTCTAAAGATTTAATGGCATGCTCTAGTACAAAATTAAATAGTAGAGGAGATAGGGCATCTCCTTGCTTCAACCCATTCTGGATTTCAAAAGTGTCTGAAAACTGTTTGCCTACACGCACCCTACTCGTTGAGCCATTTAGACACATTCGTATAAGTCTAACTAACTTTTTAGGAATTCCGAACTCCAGCAGGATACTATATAACTTCTCCCTCTTAATTGAATCATATGCTTTTTGGAAGTCATAGTTAATGTTATTCTCCCGCCTCATTATTGGTCTACCAACTGTGCGTTTTCCCTCTCATTTTCCTACCAGAAGTTTCCATGTACCTCTTTTTATCCCCCATACGTGCCGCATGTCCTGCCCATGCCAGTCTATGAGACGTCCTTATAATATTATGTTATAAAAGATTGTGACAGTAAATGAAGTGTTAGGCCTACAAATGAATTCAGTGATATTTCCGCCCTAGAAAATAAATTTAAAACATTTAATCTTAATTATTCATAAATTCAGTTCACACCAAGATTTGAATTGCAAAAAGTTGCATTTGATTGTAGAGACAGGCATACAAGAGCGCGTTACAGATTTCATGAAGTCGCCCCTCTTTTCTGCTAAAAACTGTGCTCGTTTCTTTCTCATCTCTTCTTTGTACCGCACATCAATGTTTATATAACTGGTGGCATTGGCTAACTGATGCCACAAATGGCAGTCAATGACCAATCACGTTTCAATTAATTGTTGTTTTACAACCAATAACAGTCGTGTTTCAGCTCGATATTTATCGAATTCTGTTTACCAGAATAAAGAAAGCTCCTCCAGAATGATTTCTGTTGCAATTTGTGAGGTTTAGTTCCAATATTGTAGTGCAGCGAGCTTTCCGACGGCAATTTGGAATTGATGCTCCGACAGGTAACATTATCCGACGATAATATAAACAATTTGATCCTGAGAGCTATGTCGGCGGTAGCATTGCTGCCAATAGGGTTACCCATGCTGGACTGGTCGAAGGTGATAAGCCAGATGAAAAAAGTACCTTGGGCGAAAGAGTGACGATCTTTCACCGTAAAAATACAACCGTCAAGAAATGCGGACATGGGTTCATCTGGGGTAAAATTTTCCGGAGGTCAAATAGTCCCCCATTCGGTTCTCCGGCGGGGACTACTTCAGGGAACTCATGACAAAGGCTCAAACACAGGGACATGTTCCTAGGAACATGGAATGTTAGGACTTTATACAATAGCGGGGCACTAGGAATATTAACGCGGGGATTAGATAAATCGCCCTTGGATATAGACAGCGATGACCAGGACACGTTGCGCGTATGGGGAATGAAAGACGTGCATGGAAACTTCTTGTAGGAAAGCCAGAAGGAAAACGCCCAGTTGGTAGACCAAGAATGAGGTGGGAGAACAACATTAACTATGATTTGAGGGAAGTTGATTATACAGGGAATGATTGGAAAGCATTAGCTCAGGATAGGGATGTATGGAGAGCTTATGTCCGCGCGGCCATGAACCTACGGGTTCGATAGTGCCAGTGAGTAAGTAAGTATAAACAATTAGAAACAACTAGAAGGAAAAGTCCAGGACGTCCACGAACACCAAATGACGCGTCGGTCCGGATGACATGATTCATTCCCACCACACCTCCACCGTCTCCCGATCTCACACCTTCTTGAGTGTTCATGTGAAGGACCATGTGTACGTACAACCACTTCCCAACATGCTTGGAATAAAATTAAAGTGGTCAACAAAAAACAAATCATCTCCAACACATATAGAATAAAACTGGAGTTATCAACAAAACGAAAATAATTTTACCATCAAAAGCGTGGGGTGTTTTATTATTTTTACATTTTCTTCTTAGAGACTTACTTTTACCAATATATGTTTATTATCAAATATATTAATTGCTATAGAGCACCCCACGCTTTTGAAGGTAAAATTATTTCTTTTTGTTGATAAATCTAGTTTTATTCTATATGTGTTAGAGATGATTTTTTTGTTAACCACTTTAATTTTATCCCAAGTGTGTTGGAAATTAAAATCATTTTTCATTTTTTAGTTCGGTTTTCTTATAAAGCGTGTTGTTTTAGTTTTTTAAAACTATTATTTATTTTTTATTTTTCAGTTTTAATATTTTACAGAATAAGACAAAATGTAAATATCTTTAAATTCGATACTATTGTAGTATGAGCTAAAAGTAATACTCTTCTAAAAAAATCCTCCCAGCCGGATTTGAACCAGCGACCTACGGATAACTGAAATTATATACCACTAGAGTTCACCGCTCTACCAACTGAGCTCTTACAACGATTGACTAAAAAGTCGACAAGTTCACAACCTATTATACCAGTTTTCATTTTTTTAATTTTCTGATCATTCTGGCCAGGATTTTAGAAACAAGTATAAAAATATTGTATTGGCACGGGTCCTTTATAAGTATAAAAAGTTTCAAGTCGATCAAATGTTTCTAAGTGGTTGAAAATCGTGTTCAAATATTCCGTTACATAGATACAAATACACTTTTTTTAATTTTCTGACGATTCTGGCCAGGATTTTAGAAACAAATGTAAAAATAATGTATTGTCGCGGGTCATTTACAAGTATACAAAGTTTCAAGTCGATCCAATGTTTCTAAGTGGGAGAAAATCGTGTTCAAACATTCCGTTACATAGATAGAAAGACACTTTTTTTTTATTTTCTGTGATTCTGGCCAGGAGTTTAGAAACTAAATATGAAATTATTGTATTGTCATGGGTCCTTTACAAGTATACAAAGTTTCAAGTCGATCCAATGATTTTAAGAGGGTGAAAATCGCTTTGAACGATTCCGTTACATAGATACAAGCCACGCTAATATAAAGCGTGTAAAAAATGAAAGTGTTTCACGGTAAAGACATTCGCAATAGTCAAATAATGTATTCTAATAAACTGTCAGTTAATAAGAATGAGACGTATTGGACTGATTACGTGATGTTTGTGTTGGCGATGGTATTGTGTTCTGTTGGGGAAGGGGCAAGTTTGTTGTTCAATATGGAATCTTCACAGAACACATCAATAACTGTCAACAGAAGACCGATGTGCCCAGTTCCATTAAATGGGACAGGATGGTGAAAGCATATAAACAACCCACTTCTAATTGAAAACATATCAATTTTCCAAACAGTAACGAGTACCATTGTAACGCGATATTGCACAGGCCAGCCCCTACAACTGCAAATATTTGTACAAATATTATTAAACACATCAGAATTATATTAAAAGATAAAAGATAAAATGCATTCGATATATGCATTTCCTCACAATATCTATGTAATTCTTTGGGTAAAATATTCTACGGTGGCTTCCTTCGGAGGGAACGTAAAAAGCCGTCGGTTTTACGTAAAGTATATTACGATGCGAGGTTCGGAATTTTTTTTTCAGAATAGAGGAAAATGTTTAAAAACCGAGCGATAGCGAGGTTTTTAATTTCCGAGATACTGTGAACACTTCACATCGTTTTACATTATTTTTTGCGCGATGGTGTTTTGAAAATAATAAATAATAGTAAAATAATACCTTTGTTGGAAATATTTGCGTTCATTATAAATAATTGACTATCGTTAACAGTGTGGGCAATGTTTATTAGTTGAAATAACAGGACGCCGCGAGATCAATTAGTGATAAATTAACAGGAGGTCGTGAGACCAATTAGTGATAAAATAACAGGAGGCTATGAGACCAATTTAGTGATAAATAGCAGCAAGTACATATTTATTTTTTCATATTGTTTCAAATAAAGTTCAGTTAATTTAAAATGCAGTGATTTATTTCGTATAATGTATATTAACACTACCTTTTCGATATTTTTTGTATATACGCAATATATACGCGTGTCATAGGGGCAGCTGTAACCCCGCCTTTCAGGCGCCCCAACCTCAGAAGTGGGTTACAGTTACGCCAATGCCAGGGGAGAGCACCAGAAATGTCGAAAATGACAACCTGGTGCAGTGAATGTTTATTTTTTTAATTGAGTTACTGAGACGTATAAGGGAAGATGAAAAGCGCTATCCCGACAATGTTAAAATGTACAACTTCGAGACCCATTCTCTCAGAAACTATTTGGGGTATAAATAAGACAGTAGTATTACAATGGATACCACCTCACTGCGGAATCAATGGAAATGAAATAGCCGATATCCTGGCAAAACTAGTAGCAATGTGTTTACAGCAACTTAATTTAAACACATCTTTTCTCAACCAATCTTCAGCCCCGAAATCAAGAAAAACAGTGGAAAAACACCATCCACACTACAGCAGATGCACCTGGAAAGGAAGCTGTAGCATATAAACCCAGGAGATGACAGTCTTGCAGCTGATCTACATCGGATTGCAATCTACAGAAGTCCTCATCGCCTTCTGTGCTCCACCTGCTACAGTGTCAGGCACTTCACTCTGCTACGCTGAAGGATAGATACTGGGAAGCAAGACCCAAACTCTCTGTTTTGCTATAATGTTCTATTGTATTAATTTATTGTATATATTTTTGTTTTCTCATAATAATGGACAATGACTTCTGTCAAGTCCCCTACATTTGAATAAATTCGAGGTGTAAATGTGACATTTTTTACACTGTTCAGATATATGTTTAATAAGTTTACTGAAGCACTTTTGTGTTACATTTCTTCTTACTTACTCACTGGCACTACCGAACCCATAGGTTCATGGCCGTACGGACATAAGCTCTCCATACATTCCTATCCTGAGCTAATGCTTTCCAATCATTCCCTGTATAATCTACTTCCCTCAAATCAGAGTTAATGTTATTCTCCCACCTCATTCTTCGTCTACCAACTGGACGTTTTCCCTCTGGCTTTCCTACAAGAAGCTTCCATGCAAGTCTTTCATTCCCCATACGTGCAACATGTCCTGCCCATCGCAGTCTAGGAGACTTAACTGTTCGTATTATATCTGGCTTCCTATAAAGGCCATGTAGTTCATTGTTATGTAGTCTTCTTCATTCACCTGTCTGTTCATCTATCTTTGGTCCAAAATGTTACTAAGTACTTTATTCTCAAATACTTGTAATCTCCTTTCTTCTCTTAAAGTAAGAGTCCATGTTTCGCACCCATATAATATAACTGGTAGAATAATAGTTTTATATATTTTCAGTTTAACGTTTTTTGAAAGGAGTTGGGACATCAAGAGTCTCTGCAATGCATAATAGCACGCATTTCCAGAATTGAGCCTATGTTTAATTTCTTTGTGCATCTCATTTCTATTTGTGATCATTCTTCCTAGGTATTTGAATTCAGCCACTTCCTCAAAATTTCCCTCATTTGTCATTAGCTGTCCATTTCCATTATATAATGAATTTCTATGTGTGACCATA
Source organism: Diploptera punctata (assembly GCA_030220185.1). Classification (NCBI taxonomy): domain Eukaryota; kingdom Metazoa; phylum Arthropoda; class Insecta; order Blattodea; family Blaberidae; genus Diploptera; species Diploptera punctata. Next base: position 18,811 of record JASPKZ010010182.1, read on the forward strand.
TATTTAGTTTTATTGATATTTACTTCCAGTCCCAATTTCTTGAGTGTTACTCATAGTGTGTGCGTGTTGTCCTTTAGTATCTCCTCGCTATCGGCCAACAATACTACATCATCAGCATAAATTAACAGCTTATTAATACCATTGAGTTGTAAGCCTTCCTCATTCTCTAAAGACTTAATGGCATACTCTAGTACAAAATTAAATAGTAGAGGAGATAGTGCATCTCCTTGCTTCAACCCATTCTGGATTTCAAAAGTGTCCGAAAACTGTTTGCCTACACGCACCCTACTAAACTTACTTTTGGAAATATAATTTTTTAAGTTTTTTTTTAATTTTTGCAAGTTTTTATTTTATAAAAAATAACCAACAACTGTAAGAGCACAAAGTGGTTCCACATCAACAGATGTAAGTACTGTACATGTCCATACATTTACCTCTTACAGTTCCTGAGGAAACGGGTCTTTTATTTGAACATTTTAGTTTGTCCAAAAAACCAGTTTAAGTAAAACGTTGGTTGTGTCAAATTAGTGAGGCAGCCTTACTTTTAAAAATGTATTAAAAACACTTAAAATAAGCAGATGTCAATAATATTTACATCAATTTGTGCAAAATCTTTCAAACTATTTTAAAGTACAACAAACCAAAATTAAGATTTTTTTAATGCACTAATGATATTTTTGGTGAATAAATCGTAAAATATACAGTCAATGTACCCAATTCACCAATTGGTAATTAAAATAGTCAACACGTTTCAACAGCGAAGATGTCATTTTCAAGACTAAATATCTAAATATTTAGTCTTGAAAAGGACAGTTTCGCTGTTAAAAAAACTTTTAATAACACTGGTCAACATAATTTTTGTCTCATGAGTAACCAACAGTTGTACTTAATGCAGTTTTTTATCGTGTTTTCAAATATGTATTCGGAATTTCTCCATCACCCACAGTTTTTTTTTTTAATTTCAATTAATGGATTTAAATAATTGTTATTTTAATAAACGTTTTTTCGTCTATTTGTTCATTGTAAAATAAAACCAAATGAGCTAACTCAGGACATTTCAGCTATGGAAAAGAGATATCAAGGCAAATGGAATCCTAATATGCTGGCCGATTATTGTTGGGCTATCAAGAGGGATGCTCCACAGGCGAAATATGGCAAAAAATCGTAATTTCTTACTTTCTAGGTGAGTCCGAACGTTCGAATATTGTGTAGTTACGAATGTAGAAAATATTAAAGTGTTTGAAATTATAAATGCATATCGCTCGGAAACCTTGCGTGGTGGAGAAAACCCGATATTATATTTGAATTCAGGAAAAAACATACTATCAGAATCGCATATTTTTCTTTCGGAGACAAAACAAGTTTTGTTTTAGTTGGTCAGTGTTATTAGTTGGTGAATTGGGTACATTGACTGTATATTTTACGATACTTTTTTTTACTAAAATCACCTTTTAATCTCTCCTTAATTTATATTAAAATAATTATTTTTGGGTCTGTGTCAGTAATAAAAGAAAATCTAGTATATCGAAGTTTATTTTCTGATTTTTTTCATTGAATTACTGAGACATGCATCACGTATATGGGAAATTTTATTAGATTAGATTAGATTTATTTAGCCTGGTGGAGTTAAGACCATGTGGCCTTCTCTTCCACTCACCAGGACAAACATATATTACATCAGAATATAACAATCTCAATTAACTCTAATATTAAATACTAAATAAAAATTTGATAAAAAAGATAATATCTATTATATTACGATCTATAATACAACCAGTTAATGTTAGTTAAAATTAAGACTAAAACTAATAATAAAATGTATACAAGCAACACATATTAAATTATCGCTGTCTAATGTATATAAAAACAAAGAAAAATAATAAGATATAGAAAACTAATTTTACGTTTGTACAATATTTAAAACAAAACAAAAGAAAATATTTGTTAATCTTAATATTATTTTCATAAACAATTAAATTTATGAATTGTTAAAACAATACTATCAGTGAGGTGTATAAGTTAGTTTGTTATTAAATAATTCTTAATTTGTTTTTGAAGGATGTTATAGTTAGACAATCTCTGACATTGGGCGGAAGAAAATGCCATGTTTTGGTAAGTGAGACCGTAAAAGATAAAGAAAATATACAGTGTGATGAGGAGGGATATAAAGGACAATGTGCTGATGGGATCGAGTGTCAAGATTATGTGTGTCGGATAGTCTGATGAAGCGGCGTGATAAACAATTAGGCGATGATGTGTGAAGTATTTTATAGAGAAGGGATAGGGAATGGACAGTTCTACGAAGCCACGATAATTGTTCCAGGGACGGTGTAACATGGACGCATGTTTTAAGGAATAAACCCAAGAATTATAACAAAGAAAAGCACGAGTGTAAAAATGTTAATAACCCTAATTGTGTAATAAATATTCGCTAACTTGTGTGTGGAGGCAACACACCGTTTAAAATAATGAAAAAGACAACCGCAAGAGCGTGTAAAAACACCGCCCGCCCAGATAACACCTGCTTGAGCAAACACTTTATTTTTATAGGAGATGCGCTGGTCAGACGCCATAAACATCAACTATCTCACCAACTAAACCCCTGCTTTTTATTTTATAAACAAAGATAACGTATTAAATGTGTTTATCCTCTCTCCTACACTATTACAATTTATAAATATATTCTATGTTCATACAACAAAACAATCATATAAATTCTAACATTCTTGTCAACATTCCGATGAAATGGACCAACTGGTGAATTACAATTTTTTTTCTTTTCATCTGATTGCTTTGAACTTGTTTATCACATAGATTATGTGTTTATAGAAGTGTTTCTGTGAAGTTTGGTGTTTATAAGTTGAATAGTTTCAGAATTGTGATGTTTTTCACCAATGCTCTTCATAATATACATGAACTCAATTATTAAAGAATGGAGACACCAACCACATGGCAGTATACCACTTAATAGATTATATAATTTAGACACCCTATTATTTGCAGATGACATTGTGTTTATAACAAATTCAGAAGATGACCTACAACGTTCAGTCCACTCTTTTCAGCAAATTGCAATAAACTACAACATGGAAATCTCAACAGAAAAATCTAAAGTCATGGCTTTCCTAGGAAAAGACCCAGTTCGCAGTAAAATTGTTATTAATAATAAAATATTAGAACAAACCAACACATTTAACTATCTCGGATACCAAGTTACGTACATACGAAGAAGAAAAAGATTTTAGTCACAAAATTATAAAATTTAACAGAGTAACGGGAATTATAAATAATATTTTCAAGCCAAACACAGTACAGCAACACACACGAACTAGAATTTATAAAACACTGGCCAGACCCATATTATGTTACGGCAGTGAGGCCTGGACAATTCGCAGTGTAGATGAACAAAGACTAACTGCGGCAGAAATCAAATTTATGAGACGTACTGCAGGCTACTCAAGAACAGACCATAAAATGAATTCTGAGATTCTCAAAGAATTACACACAGAATCAGTCATGGAATATGTATAAAAATACAGAAACAACTGGAAATCTCACGTAAGAAGAATGAGCAGAACAAGAATACCACGTCAGATCTTAAATTACCAGCCACCAGGCAAGAGATCTTTGGGCAGACCCTTCAAACGTCGGATTGAGACCGTAATAGACCACTAGGTCTATGACATGAAAAGAAGAAGAAGAAGAATATACGGTCACACGTAGAAATACATTATATAATGGAAATGGACAGCTAATGACAAATGAGGGAAATTTTGAGGAAGTGGCTGAATTCAAATACCTAGGAACAATAATCACAAATAGGAATGAGATGCACAAAGAAATTGAACATAGGCTCGATTCTGGAAATGCTTGCTATTATGCATTACAGAGGCGTTTGATGTCCCAACTCCTTTCAAAAAACGTTAAGCTGAAAATATATAAAACTGTAATTCTACCAGTTATATTATATGGGTGCGAAACATGGACTCTTACTTTAAGGGAGGAAAGGAGATTACAAGTATTTGAGAATAAAGTTCTTAAGAAAATTATTGGACCAAAGAGAGATGAACAGACAGGTGAATGGAGAAGACTACAAAACAATGAACTACATGGTCTTTATAGGAAGCCAGATATAATAAGAACAGTTAAGTCTCGTAGACTGCGATGGACAGGACACATTGCACGTATGTGGAATAAAAGACGTGCATGGAAGCTTCTTGTAAGAAAGCCAGAGAGTAAACGCCCAGTTGGTAGACCAAGAATGAGGTGGGAGAATAACATTAAGTATGATTTGAGGAAAGTAGATTATACAGGGAATGATTGGAAAACATTAACTTAGGATAGGGATGTATGGAGAGCTTATATCCTCGCAGCCATGAACCTACGGGTTCGATAGTGCCAGTGAGTAAGTAAGTATATCTATTTATTTTAATATTTTCTAAAAAGTGCTTCTTACGATATTCTCTCAAGAAATGTGAGGTTCAGAGTCTTTATGATTCCAGTAAACACATTTGCTACGCAAACAAAATCATGAAGGGAGGATACTGCTTATTTTCATTTAAAAAAGTATCCACTCTCGTGCATTTCCATCTCAATTTAAAAGAACACACGTGTCTTAGACTAGTAACTGCATAGCAAATTTCAGTTAACATATATTGGGGAGTCGAACCACAAAATTTAATTTTGATGGCATAAAAATTGCATCGCAAGGATCATTTTAAGTTTTGGAAAATGTAAAAAAATGGAAACAGAAAAAAAACACATATTAAAGTTTAAGCTGACAAGGGATTTAAACTCTTACGTCACGGACTTAATTTTGGTCCCACAATAAAAATTATATTCTACGTTCATCCAAAAAAAGAAGGTCTGTGTCCCAGCTTAATAGTCCTAACAGTTTCTTCAAGAATCTGATTAAATAAACCAATGATTATACTAGAGCATTCGATAAGTAATGGCAACTAACTAACTCACTGGCACTACCGAACCCGTAGGTCATGACCGCGCGGAATTGACCTCTACACACATCCATACCCAGAGCTAATACCTTCCAATCATTCCCTGTATAATCTACTTCCCTCAAATCACAGTGAATGTTATTCTCCCAACTGGACCTTTTCCGTCTGGTTTTCCTACAAGAAGTTTCCATGCACGTCTTTCATTCCCCATACGTGCAACATGTCCTGCCCATCGCAGTCTACGAGACTTAACTGTTCTCATTATATTTGGCTTCCTATAAAGACCATGTAGTTCACTGTTATGTTGCCTTCTCCATTCACCTGTCTGTTCTTCTCTCTTTGGTGCAAAAATCTTCCTAAGTACTTTATTCTCAAATACTCGTAATCTCCTTTCCTCCCTTAAAGTAAGAGTCCATGTTTCACATCCATATAATATAACTGGTAGAATAATAGTTTTATATATTTTCAGTTTAACGTTTTTTGAAAGGAGTTGGGACTACAGTCTGTGTAATGTATAATAGCACGCATTTCCAGAATTGAGCCTATGTTTAATTTCTTTGTGCATCTCATTCCTATTTGTGATTATTGTTCCTAGGTATTTGAATTCAGCCAATTCCTCAAAATTTCCCTCATTTGTCATTAGCTGTCCATTTCCATTATATAATGTATTTCTACGTGTGACCAAATGTATAGTTTTAAAGATGTTTACTTCCAGTCCTAATTTTTTAGTGTTACTCAATAGTGTGTGCGTGTTGTCCTTTAGTATCTCCTCGCTATCGCCCAATAGTACTAAAATTATTATTATTATTATTATTATTATTATTTATTCTCTTCCACAAGAAACAGCCCAAATTACAAGTACATATTAGACAATATAGATTATATATACTCTATAGTAATTATAAAAGATATATGTTAAATGTTGCAATGGAAATTTCATGTACAAACAACATTTTATACGATCATAATAATAACAATAATACATATAATAATAATAATAATAAAATTGTAACAAATAATAATAATAAAATAAATAATAATATAATAATAATAATAATAATAATGATAATAATAATATTGCCATAGCTGGCATTAGAGGATCAATTTCAATTTTAAGAAATCATATTTACAAAATGTCTACTTCATAGAATATACTTCAATTACAATTTAAAAACTCTATTTAATCAATTTCGAACATTAATTTCTGTATCACTTTGTCCTTGTAGTAATCCTGTAGTGGGGAAAGTTTTATATAAAAAAGTAATAATAATAGTATAAATATTTTAAATTATACGAGAAACACCAATTAATGTATATGTACGTTACACTGGGTAATGATGAAGTCGAGGTTAGAGCAAATATAAATTTAGATTTCTTTTAAAAGATGCCAATCTCCGGCAGCCCCTTATTTCTTGTGGTAGGGAATTCCAGTTGCAAGAAGTGAAGATGGTATATGACATGGAGTGATGTGATGTGCTATTATATAAACTCAACTGCGAACAATTAGAAAGAAATTCTATTAAAATATCTTCAAATTAAAGAGAAAAAGTAGCAAGAACTTTTTTTGTGGTTACAGTTGATGAAAGAGGGCGATATCTGATGGAACCGTAATTTAATTTGTTACGTCATGGCTGTTCTACATATCCAACACAACTGTAATCATCTCCATCATTAGATCTTCATACTTTTTATACCTGTAACAGTGCTGCCCTCAAGCCACATTCTTTCCACAATAAAAAACTGCCGTAAAAATGGAGTCGATGATTAAAAACCCAACTTCGTTATTGAAGATATCTGTTACTTTTAAAACACTATGGAAGAGACACGAGCTGATCCCACATGACCATCACATCGTAAAAATGATAGTTTTAGAAAATAAATTTAAAAACTATCAAATTTAGTTCATGATACTAGAGTATACAGAGGGCCTGATATCAATTCCAATCATTTTTCTAGTGATGTCTAAAATAGCTGTTCCAACCCGATGGATAAACTTACACTATGATTATTGTATTATATTGTAAGCCTATGTTTTCCCTTAACACAGATTTAGGCGCTCTCCCCCTACAGGGAGGAAATTGAACCATACTAATTTAGTTACACTTGAGTGGTCCGTGGTCAGCGTTCCGCCTCATACTGACATCTAGGAAACCAAGGTAGTACTAGGACGGGAAAATTCCGTAAATTTTCCTTAGAGGCCTTTTCATTCAGGCTTAAGGATTTTTTACGAGCCTGAAAATCTTCAGACCCGGGACCCACGGCTCAAAGTCCTTCCCGGAGGACTTGCTCCTTGGATTTTTCCGACCTAAAAAATGCATCGACCCCGGCCAGGTTTGAAGCCGCGACCCTCGGGACCAGAGACAAGGAGCATAACCACTAGTCCACCGCGGCCGATATTACACTATGATAAGATGACAAATAATAAAAACATTTAAAGTTCACCTATTACAACACGAATCCATTAAAGAACTATATCAAAAGAGATTAGACAGGTTTATTACAGAAAATGCTATATGTAGAAATATAAATGAAGAATGGGGTGAGATTAAAAGAATAATAACTCAAGCTACAAAAGGAGCGTTAGGAATGAGAAAGAAATCATATTATAAAAAAAAATTAAAAATTTGGAATGAGTACTTAGAACATCTAATAAATGAAAAGAAAACGGCGCATCCAAATTATCTTAACCCTTAAATTGCCAATACACTATTTTCTCGTGCCAGGTATTTAAATGTTCCGGACCGCAAGGAAAATAAATTCATATAAAACTGTGTTATTATTATACATTATTGCGTAAGTTGACACAAATTTAAGTAATTTATTCTCGTTTGTTTTTTTCTATTGATCTAAAAACTATATTAAACACATGAAATCAATGTATCCAATAGGATACATTTTTAATTTAAGGGTTAATAGGAAAACAAATTAACAATTAATAGAATACAAAAGAAAAACCGCAATAGTTCGTAGAGAGGTTAGAAAAACTAAAAGAACAATGTGGGATGAATATATAAGTGATATCGAACACGATAAACAGGGAAAACAAGAAAAGGCAGACAAAATTATGAAACATTTAAATAATAAAACAAGAGATAAACTTAAATATCATTCCAGAAGAAAAATGGATAGAATACTGCCAAGAATTATGGACAGAAAAAAATTAGAATGCCAGCCAGCAAGATTTCCAAAAGTATTGCTAAATTATAAATCGCGCGGAAGGAGAAATGTTGGTTGCCCACACAGAAGATGGTCTGAACAATTTTAACAATTCTAGCTTTCATGAAACCTGAACGAGCCAACAGGCTTAATCCCTGGATGATGATGATGATAAAAAATTAAATAATAGTTCAAAAAACTAAAACAACACGCTTTATTAGAAAACAGAACTAAAAAATGAACAATATTTTAATTTCCAACACGCTTGGGATAAAATTAATGTGGTCAACAAAAAAATCATCTCCAACACATCTAGAATAAAACTAGAGTTATCTACAAAAAAAATAATTTTACCATCAAAAGCGTCGGGTGCTCTATCAATTAATATATTTGATAATAAACAGATATTGGTAAAAGTAAAGTCTCTAAGACGAAAACATAAAAAAGAGAAAAAGCGCCCTCGCTTTTGATGGTAAAACCATTTTTTTTGTAGTTAAATAATGATTTGTGAGTAAACATCTTAATTTTATTCGTTAAATAGTCCTAACAAATGCCACTCTTGATTTGCAAATTCTCATAAGTAATGCCACGAGTGATTTCCAAATTATCGATAAATTCACGACTCGCGAAGTGAGCAGTGAATTTATCTAGAGAATTTGGAAATCAAGAGTGACATTTGTTAGGACTATTTAACGAATAAAATTAAGCTGTTTACTCACAAATCATTATTTAAATATAGTTATTTTAAAATATTTATATATTTAATGTAAACGGCGATGTTTGAAAACAAATGAGAAACCATAGGTACGCTTCATCTGCTTCTTCTGTTTATGACTGCAAACAGATCATACTATTTATTGCCAAAGGAACGCAATATTGTAAGAATGCTCTCCAGTGGAGAAAAAATGAAACACATCAAACTGTATATTAATTCATTTCTGATGTCGTATGATGTAAATATGACAATTATATTTTTCTGGATTGTTACCTGGGAAAAAATACATTTAAGAAAGTGCAAACAGTGGTTTCTTTTTTTGGTGGTATAATAAATTACTACAAATGTTTTTATATTAACTCCCGCATGCGGCATGTGTTGACATTCATGCACTATATATACAATCTGGTAGCCGTATTTCTCACAGGCACAGTCACTGCAAAATAATGGTCAGACCTGTTCAGAATATTAAAAAGGAGGAGCTTCCTTTAATATGGTAATTATAACACTGATAAATATTTCGTGAAACACGACTCTGATTGGTTGTAAAACAGAAATCATTGAAACGTGATTGGTCATTGAGTCCCATTTGGGGCATGAGTTAAATAGTCAACATAAATTCACTCCTCACTTCGTGAGTCGTGAATTTTGGAAATGACTCGTGGCATTACTTGTGAATATTGTATTTGCTCATTGCTCGCGACAGTTAGCTGTGATACAAAATTTTATTAACCAAATGATATTTGCAATGTGTACTATTAGTTTTACTATGGTTTTGTTTACAACAAAATTGCATTTTAAAAACATCTAATTCTGAAAATGAATTGTACAATAGGCTGGCGGCCACAACACGGCACAAGCTATGTTTTTCGCATTACACCTGAATATTATTAAGACATTTTCTTGGAAAGAGGGAAGTAGATTAACGCAAATGGAAAATTAAGCACACAGCGTTCATTAAAAATACAACTAATTGAAATGTTGCATTGCAGATACGTCATTGTTCTGTTGTTTCTCTCCACTAATGCGCTTAAAATCTATGTCACATTAGTCATGTTAGCAAATAATAATAATAATAATAATAATAATAATAATAATAATAATAATAATAATAATAATAAAAGTTTTAGGTCCACAAGTCATAGGTGAAGCATTTAGACTCAGAAGTAAAAAGGAAATAAAAATATATACAGACATTCATAGTGATATTAGAAAAAGAAGATTAAAATTTTATGGCCATATTAAACGAATGAACTCAAATAGGCTTACAAAACAGATAATGGAATTCTACGAAAACAGAAGTAAAGCTCCAGTGGATACTATGAAGTGGATTGATGAAGTAAAAAAAGGACTTAAAATTGGTAGGAATTACTAAAGAAGATATCCCAAACAGAGATATATTTAGAATTAAGGTGAATAAGTGGCAAGTTGACCAAGAGGACAAACCGAAGAAAAAAAAACTGGAACAACTTGGACAGATGATAGAAAACAAACTCATAGCAAAAGAATGAAAGAAATTTGTGCTCAAAGGAAACGCCTCTAAGTACTTTGCGTAGTCCTACATGGGCTCATCCGCAATCAAAAAATAATAGTAATAATAATAATAATAATAATAAGAGTAATAATAATAATAATAATAGTAATAATAATGTTAATAATAATGTTAATAATAATGGGACACGCTGTAGCGTAGTGGTTAATATATTAGCATTTTAAGTGTATTTTTGTCCAAGTTTTTCAATTTTATTAAGTGTCTGAATATCGTGTCACACATAAACAATATTTTTATTAACATTGCATATATTGATTTCAAAAGACCCACCTCATTCTTGCTCTACCAACTGGTCATTTTCCTTCTGGTTTTACTACAAGAAGCTTCCATGCACGTCTTTCATTCCCCATTCGTGTTACATGTCCTGCCCATCGCAGTCTACATTACTTAACTGTTCTTATTATATTTGGCTTCCTATACACATAATGTAGCTATTATGCAGTCTTCTCCATTCACCTGTCTGTTCACCTCTCTTTGACCAAACATTTTCCTGAGAACTTTATTCTCAAATACTCGTAATCTCCTCTCCTCCCTTAAAGTAAGAGTCCATGTTTCACATCCATATAATATAACTGGTAGAATAATAGTTTTATATATTTTCAGTTTGTTTTTTTGTTTTAATAATAGCACGCATTTCCAGAATTGAGCCTAGATTTAATTTCTTTGTGCATCTAATTCCTATTTCTAATTATTGTTCCCATATACTTTAACTTCACCGCTGTGGTCTCGAGGTAGCGTGCTGCCTTGTTACATAGCGGTCCCGCGTTCGATTCCCGGTCGGGACAGGCTATTGGGTGAGGTTTTCTCGGGTTTTTTCCTCACCTGTAAGACACATGTCAGGAAGCTTAGGGTCCAACGGTCCCCGAAAATCATCCAGCCATTATCATCTCCATATCATCATCATCATCATCCATCACCGGTGTGGAAAGCAAAGGGAAGCTACCACACCTATAATTCCCTAGTAAAGCTGCAAAGCATAGCATTAAAATGATATGATTGCAGTGAAAGACCTGCCTTCGGGCAGAATTACTTGAAATCAGCCACTTCTTCGTCTTGTCTTCATTTTCTAACGGTTATTGTGGTCATCAAGAAGTGTCGACTGTAAATAAAATATTGTACAAGTAGCGTTTAAAAGGTCGTGTGGTAACGAGTGTGGAAGTGTAGAGTGCTGTTACACCTCCATCACGCTAGCATAACGGCGTTAATGCGCTCTACCTGCTCTGCTATTAATTTCGGTTCGAACCTCGCTGTTTATGCCTCTGGTTGCTATTAAACTAGGAATTTACGAGCTGGCAATCGTAAACAGGCAACTGCATTGCCCTGCATTTCATCCCTACGTCATACCTTTGTTACGTGTCCCACAAGACTCGTCAGCAAAAAAAACACATTAAGAATTCATTTTCCACTATTACGTCACGTTTAATGATTCAACTGTTACAAGTTTATTTTTACAAACAATACGAAAAAAGTCTGTCTTTTAATGATATCTGTGGAAACCTGGATTTTTATATTCATTTGAAAGTCCACCGCTGTGGTCTCGAGGTAGCGTGTTGAATTGTCACGTAGCGGGCCCGGGTTCGATCCCCGGTCGGGACATTTTCCTGGGTGAGATTTTTATCGAGACTTTTCCTCATCTGTAAGACAAATGAATGTCACGAAACTTTAAGGCCCAAACGGTCCCCGAACATCACATGACCATCGCAATCATCATCATTCATATTCATCTTAGGTTAAGCTTAGGATTAGGGACTCTCCTAGCGCACCACTATCATCATCATCATCACCCATCATATCATCGGGGCAACGTAACCCCGCATTCCAGGTGCCCCGACCTCAGAAGTGGGTTAGAATTATGACAATGTCAGGAGAGAACAGCAGGAATGTCCAAAAGGACAACCTGGGGCATTAAAAAATATACCGTGTGGCCCAAAAGTCGGTTGACAAATGGGATAAGTTTGGCTGATGTTAAAATATTAAAACTAACCACGCTGGTTGAATTGTCACGTTCGTGGGTTTCATTTCAGAGCTAACGCAGATGTTCAAATGACGTCCATCCACCTGGAGACAATGTCTCACTCGATCACGAAATTCAGCACTCACATTTGAAATTGTATCTATTATTATTGTTATTATTATTATTATTATTATTATTATTATTATTATTATTATTATTATTATTATTATTATATTATTTCCTATAAAAGTTGAATGATATAGAGATGTTACTTTACCTATCACTTAAAACTAAAAAGTAGAAGCGATAGTGTATTTGTGATTTTTGTAACATTATTAACTATAATTTTTAAATAATGGAAATTGGGGTTTTCTAATTTTGACTGCTGCCTGAGTTAGCCAAGTTGTGCAACATGTTGTCCAGTACGTGCCTGAGGTGAAACCTTTTCCCACGTCCCTACTTAGCTGTTTTTTATGTTATCACATTCAACAGCAATGTCCACGGGATAATAGTGGAAATGTTGGTTTATGAAACTCTCTCTACGGTTACATTATTCCTGCTCTTACTGAAATGTGTCCTGCGATGAACAAGTCACGTCTCTGCCTAAATCTTACTGCCTGTAATTTACACCAACATAGTTTATATATAACAAAGTAATATACTATTTTCTATCCGCTTATTTGTGCTGTTTGAGTGGAAGAGAAGGCACTATGACCTTCACCTTATCTGGATAAATAAAATAATATAATAATAATTATTATAAAAATTCCGTGTGGAGTTACCAGTCTCCCATCGGACGCCTCCCCAGGTGGTGGATAGGGGAATGCTCACCAGATATGGCGGGTACTGGGGAAATAAAATACCCGGGGCGGACCAAAACTAGCGCTGCTGCCTTGCAGTAAGATACTGGACTATCAAAGGCTAGAGGAAGAAAACCTTGAACAAAAATTACCCGTCCCCCAGGTTGGGGGTTGATGCATCGGGCCAGCTCCTCGTTCATCATAAAAAGAAAAAAAAATGCTAAAAAACCAAACGACATGCCAAGTACAGAAATGGATGTTTTAAGAAGATCAGCTGGAAAATCTAGAATGGATAGAATACGAAATAAAGAAATAAGGGAAATTATGTGTGTACAAGTGGAGCCGGACATCATAGACATCATAGAAAAGAAAAGATTGCAGTGGTATGGACATGTCAAACGAATGCCAGAGCAAAGATTGCCAAAAATTGTTATGGAATGGATCCCAATGGAAAGGAGGAAGACAGGAAGACCGAAGAAAACTTGGGTAGAAGGGGTATAAGCAGCTATGAATATCAGAGGAATGGAGGAAGATCAATGGATGGATAGAGAGGAATGGCGTTTGGTTTCCGGAAGACGGCGGCAGGTGCCATGATACCGGATGATGATCATGATATTATAAATATAATATATTATTATTATTATTATTATTATTATTATTATTATTATTATTATTCTCATTATTATTATTGAAACGTGGACTCTTACATTAAGGAAGAAAACAAGATTACGAGTATTTGAAAAATAAAGTTTTTAGGAAAATCTTTGGGCCAAAGAGAGATGAATAGACAGGTGAATGGAGGAAAACACATATTAGTGAGCTGTGTGATTTGTATATTTGGCCAGATATAATAAGAACAGTTAAGTCTCGCAGACGGCGATGGCCAGGACATGTGACAGGTATGGGGGATGAAAGAGGTGCATGGAAGTTTCTGGTAGGAAAAGCAGAGGGAAAACGCCCAGTTGGTAGACCAAGTATGAGGTGGGAGAATAACATTGACTATGATTTGAGGGAAGTAGATTACACTGGGGATGATTGGAAAACATTGGCTCAGGATAGGGATGTATGGAGAGCTCATGTTCTCGCGACCATGAACCTACGGGTTCCATAGTGCCAGTGAGTTAGTTAGTTAGGCTTTATGTTCTTTGAGATACGCTGTAGAGTAATTGGATTAGACAAAACGCTACAAATCCGAAGGTTGAGGGTTGGAGTCGCGATGTGGTAAGGATTTTTAAATGACTCAAACATACTGGTGGTGCCATGACCCTAAAGTCGACTGAGCATCCAACGGAAATGAATTTCAGACGCTTATTCAGGGGGTAAATACGGCCGTCACGTAGGGCTGACAATCCGGCTGACATCAAGTGCCGATTGTTTACAAAAAATAGGAGCCTTAAGCCCCTACTATCCTAGGGGCCTCCTGAGGCCTGCAGTGGGATCACTTTATGTTCAAATATGCGTTTTATGGTTCCTGTCATGTTCTCAAATTATTGATTTTGTCAATCAAAAGCATCTAATTTTGTCAAAAGACATTAAACCCAAAGTATTTATGAATTCTGATACTTTCCATGTTTATAACTCTAATATTACCCGAGATAATAAAGTATAGCAAATAATAAATTAATATATGAATTGTGGCAAGAAGTAATAGACTCGTGACTATTAAAACGTACCATTAATAGTAATAACTGGAAGGCGCACAAAACGTGCACACGAGTATATTACCAGCATAGAAACCCAAACGAATGGTACCTACGCTTCTAAGCTATAATGAATAACATATTTAGACTCGGAGTGGGGATGGGAGGATATAAGGCGAGGACGCGTGTGAAAACACTCTAACGCTCCTACGTTCTGCAATAGTCAAGTTCGTCAGTAACTGTTCGCGAAGGTGATATTAAAAAAACACGCGGAAGTAATTCATCAACTCCACTCCGAGATAGTAAAATATCAAACATTGTAAACACCGTTGTACACACAAAATTGTACAATAAATTGAAATAAAATGTGTATAATATAAACATCCCTGAGTGATCATATTGTACCCTGAGCGAACCGGCACAGAATTAACCCATTCGCCTCAAAAGACGAGATAGACTCGTCGGCAGTTAAATGACCTTCAACTCAGAAGACGAGCTACACTCGCTTAAGTCTACTGTTATGTATTTTACAATATTTTTTACATCCCTTGGCAGAGTGATCTTTTGTTAACATTTATTAATAGTAGAGGAATGTGTTTTGGTCTTCAAACTTATTGTCATCTCAAGTACTGTTATCTTTCGTTTGTTTTGAATGTCTGAAAATCTAATATATAAGAATGAATGTTTGTTTGTTTGTTTGTTGGTACTTTATGCGCGACCATACCGTTGATCCGATTGTGATGGGGCTTTTTGTAAAATGTTCAGGAGATTCCTGGGAAGAACATAGGCTATAAGAGAGTTGTGATACGCAACCTTTTATAGTGGAAAACGTGAAAAAAGTAGCTATTTGGACGCTTAAATAGCTTACGCTGCCTAAACCATAACAAATACACGAAATTAACGTACAAATAATTGAATATCTGAAAAAGCTGTACAAGAAAGTCCGCGACAGCATATGTTTATCTCTTACAAATAACTCACAATAACCATTTTTGTCTTTCATTGATGCCAAGAAGATCGAGACAAGTACGTAGATTCCTGTGCAAGCATAGCAGCACATGGCGGGTATTCTTTAACGGATAACTCACAATAACGATTTTTTTGTTTTTTAGCACATTTATGACAAGAAGATCGAGGTAAGTAGATTCCCGGGCAACACCGTGTAATCAGTGCGGGGGATCTTAAAACAATCTCGGTATACATTTATAATTATTTTTCCTCTTACTTATTTAACTAAACATAAAAACACATTAATTTTCATTTATTTAGGCGGAGCAGCGCACGTCGGGTAGAGCTATTAGACAATACAATTTATTTACTTACCAACTCACTGGCACTATCGAACCCATAGGTTCATGGCCGCGCGGACATAAGGTCGCCATACATCCCTATCCTGAGCTAATGGTTTCCAATCATTCCCTGTATAATCTACTTCCCTCAAATCATAGTTAATGTTATTCTCCCACCTCATTCTTGGTCTACCAACTGGGCGTTTTCCTTCTGGCTTTCCTACAAGAAGCCTCCATGCACGTATTTCATTCCCCATACGTGCCACATGTCCTGCCCATCGCAGTCTACGAGACTTAACTGTTCTTATTATGTCTGGCTTCCTATAAAGACCATGAAGTTCATTGTTATGTAGTCTTCTCCATTCACCTGTCTGTTCATCTCTCTTTGGTCCAAAAATTTTCGTAAGAACTTTATTCTCAAATACTCGTAATCTCCTTTCCTCCCTTAAAGTAAGAGTCCATGTTTCGCACCCATATAATATAACTGGTAGAATAATAGTTTTATATATTTTCAGTTTAACGTTTTTTGAAAGGAGTTGGGACAACAAGAGTCTCTCCAATGCATAATAGCATGCATTTCCAGAATTGAGCCTATGTTTAATTTCTTTGTGCATCTCATTCCTGTTTGTGATTATTGTTCCTAGGTATTTGAATTCAGCCACTTCCTCAAAATTTCCCTCATTTGTCCATTTCCATTATATAATGTATTTCTACGTGTGACCGTCAATAAAATTTACAGTAACTTAAATCCGGTTACTGGGAAAATGCAATGAATATTTAAAATTGAAAGCGAATGGGTTAAAATAGTGGTAATTTCAACGAATAAAATAATTTAAATACAAATATATTACATACATTCGTAATATAACTTGAAATATATGAATTAACACATTAAAGTTATCACAACATGTGACGTCTTGTAACTTCAATTCAGAGCTCATTTTATGACGTCAGAATGGAGACTGACAAATGAACGAGCAGAGATGTTCTACGCGCCGTCATATTTATGATATATCCATTCTGCAACGCCACCCCTTGTCAATTCTGTTGCACAAAAATTCGTTCCACATTTTTGTTGCCATATTAAATAACCGATGGACCGTGATCTTAGTATGTCAATATGTAATATTACAGACATGGAATAAAAACGTTGTGCAACAGATACAATTCACATGTTTGTAAATATATAATTTATTTTATACATGAATACATTATTTTATATACTTTCTATTACAATAAAATCAATCCTTAGGCACTATATTAGTGATTTGCACATTTCTGCATTAACGGCTATCAAGGGCTCTCTACAGTTCGGGCAAAGATAATATTAGAAAATAAACCAATAGAACAAGTGGTAAGATATAACTTCCCAGGTTGCAAAATATCATACACAACAGAAAGAGATATAAATAACAAACTAAATAAGTTTACTTATATAACAGGAACACTAAAAATAACTTTGAAAAATAAAGTCAGAAAAGACTCTATAAAGAAATTGTACAAGACAAGGACAGTTCCTATTATTACTTACAGATCCGAAACATGGACAGTGACAACACAACAATCTGCCAGAATACAAGCTGCTGAAATGAAACTCCTCAGACCAATAGCTGGATATGAAAGAACAGACAAAAAACACAAGACAGCAATAAGACGGAAACTAAAAGTAGAGAAATTAAACACAACAATAGTGAAATACAGAACAAACTGGAAACAACACTTAGCAAGAATGACTGAGAAAAGACTACCAAAAGCAGCATATACTATTCACCAAGAGGAAGAAGAAGTTTGGAAAGACCTAACAAAAGATGAAAACAGCAGCAATTTAGTAGTTTGGGAAGACCTGAGAAAAGATGAAAACAGCAGCAATTTGGAGCCGGAACAGGCTAGCAAAAAGCCTAAAACGTGACGAAGAAGAAAAAATATGAATGATATTATAATTAAGGCGTTCTTCACAACACGCGACCAGACTTTCTCATATTCCTTCATGAACTCCAGTCAACTTTTATTCTTATAGTTCCATTTTTTAAATTATTTCCGGTTATGGCGCAAAAAGTGCACATCCGACGTAATTTTGGTTTTAAAATGAAGCTTGGGAACACTAAAGATGAAAACACAAAATTTGTGGACCATCCGGAAACAAAGCAGTAAAATAACATTTTATAAGCACCACAAAATACACATTTCACTAGTTTACTGTACGAGACATCTCCATTTCGGTATAAATTTGGTTTTAAAATGAAGCTTAGGTTGACCAAAGATGAAAACAAGAAGAAAATCTGCGGATCGTCACTAAACAAACTAGATTAGGTTAGCTTTTAGTTACTTACACATATAATATAATTTATTTACATTCCTGCAATTTAATATTGTATAAATATCATTCGATTTATTGCTTTTAGAGGTTAGAGTAAGTGAAATAAGTTAATACATTTTATTACAAATTTCGAATATTGTTACAAATAAGTGGCATCTGTTTATTGAATATTTTGTTAAGAGCTAATTTGCCGTTGTTCATTTTCGATAAATACGTAAGATGACGCATCGATTATTAGCGACAATCGATTCAGTTAAACCATTTATTCTCAAGAAACTGTATGTGAGGATGTGATTTTGCGTTGATTTTCAAACTGTTTGTTATGTAATGTTGGGAATACATCAGTGCACTTTTATTACAATAAAATATTTATTACATGTTTTCACTCTGGACTAACAACAATATCGAATCTGACGTCAGGACCACAATGGCAGCCACTTGCATCAGGCAAGATAGGAAATACTGCTTTATATATTGTTATTTTCATGGTTTGTTTCTGGATATTCTGCAAATTGTTTTCATTGTCTTTATCTTCGACGTTCCTAAGCTTCATTTTAAAACCAAAATTATCTCTAAATTCGGATGTCACATTTTGCGCCGTACCCTTATTTCTCACCACTTAAAATGATTTTTCATTTTTTTAAATGATTATTTCAATATATTTTTCTATGATATTTAGCTACATACGTGGCATGAAGACGTGGCAACCATAGTGAATTAACGAGTATTCTAAGGAAAAACAAAGACGTGTTCCAGTGCAGCCAACATAGAGTATGTACTAATTAACTCTACACATATACTTCAGAATTTCAGAACTTACTATTTATTTTTAGGCGTTGAATTCTTTCACAGGTTAGAGTGCTTATATTGTATTATGTTAGCTTTTAGGTTCGTTAAATATCGTGTATATGTTGGCTGCATCCTGTGATTCCATAGCGTAAACCGTTTCGCGTTAGTTGGCGCATGCGCATGGTGTATTTTTTGGAACAGTAAAATTTTTCGTGTCACACGTTCTAAAGAATCCCGAAATTAATAATAATAAATCCGCTATCTCAGTCATAATTTATATTTATTCAATAATTCTTCGATATTTCGAGTTCCTTATGTGAGATCATTGTAAATAATTAATTCTTATTATTGAAATGCAAATTTTCTGCACTAAAATATTCTGTCAAATTGGTATTTCCAGCAATAATTACTACAAACAATGTAAATAAATATTCAATACATTAGAATATTTTTTATATTAAACCCAAAACTATAACAGAGATACTACACCGTACTGTATCTGTAGAATTTAGATAATTTAAAACTAAATGATTATTGCAGATGATTTGGTATTAACAGCTCCAACAGAAACAGATTTACAGTATTCTATACACAATTTTAATATAATTACAGAAAAGGTACAACATGCAAAACAATACAAAGAAAACTAAGTGATGGCCTTTTGTGGGAAATACCCTATACCTAGCAAAATTGTTTTGGATGATGAAATTTTAGAACGAGTAAATGAATTTAATTATTTGGGTTATAATTTAATATTTCAAGATGAAGCTGATATATCAAAGAAAATCACAAATTTTACGAAAACAACGGGGATAATTAACAGTATAATGAAACCATCTTTAGTACAGAAGAATACAAGATTACGGCTTTATAAGGTTCTCGCAAGACCAGAATTAAGATATGGTAGTGAAACATGGACAATACGAAGAAGAGATGAAAGCCGAATAACAGCAAATGAGATGCAATTTATGCGCCGTACAGCAGGCTACCCAAAGTGTGACCATAAAAGAAATGAAGAAATTATGGAAGAGTTGGATGTAGAACCCATTCTCCGCCATATACAAAACTACCAGAACAACTGGAAAGCCCATCTTCAACGAATGCCATCTCATAGAATTCCGAAAGCTATGCTTCGTTACTGCCCCCAAGGCAAAAAATCGCTGGTACGTCCAAAAAAGCGCTGGATGTAAAATTTCTCTTTGAGACCGTAACAGGCCACATGACCTAATACTTGCGTGGATGATGTAACTAAAATAGTTTGTCCCAAATCCTATTAAAAATACTAGTTATTAAAATTACACCCTAAATTACAGACTATTTTACTTACAATATTCTGGATAAATGTAATTTTCTTAGCTGAAATGTATGACGTGCTGCTGAAGAAACGGTACTTACCTGAAACAAAAGAAATTTCAATTGATACCTGCACTCACAATATCTAAAATTCATTGTAGATTTTTTTTTAGATTTATTTATTTAGCCTGGTGGAGTTAAGGCCATGTTGCCTTCTCTTCCACTCACCAGGGCAAACATATATTACATCAGAATATAACAATCTCAATTAACTCTAATATTAAATACTAAAATAAAAATTTGATCAAAAGATAATATCTATTATATTACGATCTATAATGCAACCAGTTAATGTTAGTTAAAATTAAGACTAAAACTAATAATAAAATGTATACAAGCAAGACATGTTAAATTGTTCCTGTCTAGTGTATATATAAAACAAGAAAAAGTAATGAGATATAGAAAACTAATTTTACGTTTGTACAATATATAAAAACAAAACAAAAGAAAATTTTGTTAATCTTAATATTATTTTCATAGATAATTAAATTTATTAATTGTTAAAAGAATACTATCAGTGAGGTGTATAAGTTAGTTTGTTATTAAATAATTCTTTAATTTGTTTTTGAAGGATGTTATAGTTTGACAGTCTCTGACATAGGGCGGAAGGGAATTCCATGTTTTGGTAAGTGAGACCGTAAAAGATAATGAATAATATACAGTGTGATGAGGAGGGATATAAAGGACAATGTGCTGATGGGATCGAGTGTCAAGATTATGTGTGTCGGATAGTCTGATGAAGCGGGCGTGATAAATAAGTAGGCGATGGTGTGTGACGTGATTTTATAGAAGAAGGGATAAGGAATGGACAGTTCTACGATCTCTTAGACGAAGCCACGATAATTGTTCCAGGGACGGTGTTTTGTTGTTTGTAAATGGTCAAATTTGCGAATACCACACAATAAAAAACGTGCGCAAGAATTATGAACACGTTGAAGTCTTTGGAGTGGAAATAGGAAATAATATTAAGTCTGTGTTAAAAAGAGTGTCACAATATAATCAAAATGGGGCATTGCAAGGTTTTCTACTAAACATTTTCATAAGGGCGAATGGCAAACAATTTCTTACGCGATTTAATGAATGTATTATTGAGAAGACTGTTTTGCATGTATGGTTTATTTGTGTATTCCAATTTAAGTTGTTGTCAATAAATACCCCTAGAAGTTTGTACTGTCTCACTATAAGGGATTTGAACTCCCATTAGTGACACATGTGAAGGTTATCTGGTATTTTTTTTAAATATCATATCGCATTTTGTGACGAAAATATTATTATTAAAAGGAAATAATGTTTTGTTATCAGTGGAAAGGGAATCCTTCAAATTACAACAATAGACCAAAACAAAACAAATCACTGCTCACGTGCAGCTTGGCGGGTGATTTGGTGATTTTTGTGGGCTAACGTAGAACGCATCCACAATTATCTTCGTTGTTTCTGCATCCGTGCTAATGCAAGGCCTTCATGAGTGAGATTTGATTTTCTGCAAACCTTCTCGTTTCCAGCAATCGTTTTCTCCACTTCCCCACAGTCGACGGCTGCAATGCTACGTTAAACTCACGTCTTGCGGCCTCACGATCATTAGCACACGTTATTGCCCATGCAGCAATTGTAATTTGCTGTTGCATATTCAATGCCATTTTGACTAATGACGTAAGTTCTACGATTTTTTATTTTATTCCATTTCTGTAATTTGAATAATTGCCTTTCCAACGGTAATTTCATATTTCCTGTAATGGTAATATTTTCATCACACAACGCGATCAAACGATAGCCACATTTATGATCCACCCCGTAGTAATAAATGAATTAAAATATTGGTTGGATGTAAATGACTTCTATGAGAAAGAAACATTTGGTGATTGTTGCTATGTAGCTTTTCATTTGTTTTATTATAAGCAAGGATTGTTGGTTGTGGAGACATTTTTATATGTAGCACCGTGATTAGAATCTGTTTGATAATTTTATTATGGAAGGAGTCGTGGTAGATAGAAGCCTGGAGAGTGGGATGTTCTGCATTAATTCCAGAGAAAGGTACGAGTTAGTGTACAAAACATTGAAGAAATGTTTTATTTTACTTACCGAACGTGTGCTTTTTGAGTCCATATCAGCATTGCGATTTCTTTTGTCTGCATAGCAACCAGGTTAGATGTGGGAACGTTGACTTACTTCCCAATATTGGTAAGTATAAGAAATTAGTTGCATCGACCAAAAAAATATTAAAAGAAGTAAGTGGTTAAGGCGGACATGGGTTCAACTGGGGTAAAATTTTCCGGAGGTCAAATAGTCCCCCATTTGGATCTCCGGGCGAGGACTACTTCAGGGAACCCATGCCAAAGCTTCTTGCAGGAAAGCCAGAGGGAAAACGTCCAGTTGGTAGACCAATAATGAGGTGGGAGAATAACATTAACTATGATTTGAGGGAAGTAGATTACACAGGAGATGATTGGAAAGCATTAGCTCAGGTTAGGGATGTATGGAGAGCTTATGTCCGCGCGGCCATGAACCTACGTGTTCGATAGTGCCAGTGAGTAAGTAAGTATGGGGAATGAAAGACGTGCATGGAAGCTTCTTGTACGAAAGCCAGAGGGAAAACGTCCAGTTGGTAGACCAAGAATGAGGTGGGAGAATAACATTAACTACGATTTGAGGGAAGTAGATTATACAGGGAATGATTGGAAAGCATTAGCTCAGGATAGGGATGTATGGAGAGCTTATGTCCCCGCGGCCATGAACCTACGTGTTCGATAGTGCCAGTGAGTAAGTAAGTAAGTGGTTAAGGCACTGCGCTACAAGCCGGGAGGTCGAGGGTTCAAGTCCCGGTGGGGTCAGGATTTTTAAACTGACCCAGACCTTCTGGCCGCACCATGGCCCTGGGGTCGACTCAGCCTCTAACGGAAATGAGTACCAGGCGCTTGTCTGGGGGTAAAGGCGGCCGTCACGCAGGACTGACAACCCGGCTGACATCAAGTGCCGATTGTCCTACTACCCCAAGGGCCTCCAGAGGTCTGTAGTGGGATTACTTTACTTTACCTGATATATCAGTTGTTCAGAACTGAAACGAATTTATGTTTAAAAGACGTTTTTAGATTAATTTAAGCGAGAAAAGGAAATGAATGTTGAGTGAAAGTGACGCGGGAAGGAAACAATAACATGTGATGTCTAATAACATAAAACAGAACAGAGAAACATAAGGACGAAGGAGGTCATAACAGTTACAATAAAATTGCGTGACAAAAGCGAATGTAGTTTCAGTCCAAATGTTACTGAAGTTCAGTTTCAGCAAGATATGTTCCAATTGGACTGGAAATAACACTGCAAAGTGAAACTACAATAAAAATATTACACAATGTTACCACCTCACAAACAAGACTGGATAAAACTAATCCAACTTAACTTTTACTTTGACTTTATTACACTATTTTAATTAAGCAAGTTAAATTTTAATTCCAATTTAAATTTAATTAAAAATGTATTTTTAGGAAGATCTGCAACAGGCTATAAATTAGAGGATCAGAAACAATATTATCCGAGATAAAAATAACATTTTTGCGCGATGGTGCGTTTTGTTGTACTTACAGCAATGGCGACCATTATTGAAAGTTCAACCTCCTATATTTCGGGGGTTGCCAACCTAAATAACTACACTGTAATATTACATATTACAAACAAGCGTGTGGGAAGTAAAACCACTGCCCTCTATGTTTAGTACATACAATGTTTATACAAAAATATATTCAAAAGGTAGTGTTAATATACATTATACGAAACAAATCACTGCATTTTAAATCAACTGAACTTTATTTGAAACAATATAAAACAACAAATACGCAGTTGCCGCCATTTTATCACTAATATTGGTTTCAAGGCCTCCTGTTGTTTCAACTAATAAACATTGCCCACACTGTTAACGTTAGTCAATTGTTTATAATGAACGCAAATATTTCCAACAAAGATGTTATTATTTTACTATTGTTTATTATTTTGAAAACGCCATCGCGCAAAAAAAAAATAATGTACAACGCACGTTTGTGAAGTGTTTTACAGAATCCATCCATAGTAATTCTGCCCGAGGGTAGGTCTTTCACTGCAATCATAGCATTTTCATGATATGCTTTGCAGCTTTACTAGGGAATTATAGGTGTGGTAGCTTCCCGTTGCTCTCCACACCGGTGAAGGATGATAATAATGATGACCGGATGGTTTTCTGGGACCGTTGGGCCCTAAGCTTCCTAACATTTGTCTTACAGGTGAGAAAAAACCCCGAAGAAAACCTCACCCAAGAACCTGTCCCGACCGGGAATAGAACCCGAACCCGCTGCGTGAGAAGGCAGCGCGCTACCTCGACACCACGGCGGTGGACCTGTATAACATACTGACTCTTATTTCAAAAGTTTGTTTCAATTTTGTAGCTCAAAATAATTTCCAAGGTAAATAATACAATATCACTAATTAGATTTGATAAGCAGTTAATATCCAGTACAATACAATTGTACATTTTGATTATAAATTAGTAAACAAATTAAAAATCCCATTTAATTAAAATTCTAATCATGATTGATACCTTTGTTAACATCCTTTTATACGATTCAATAGAATTAATTTAATTAAAATTTAATTTTAAATATAAATTTATGAGAGTCTGTTAATTATAAATATTTGTTTTGTGTTTATTAAAGATTCAAGTTCTGTTACAAACCAGTTTATTTTATGGGTCCGAAACCTGGACAGTAAGTAGAGAACAAGCCAACAAATTGTTAGCAGTAGAAATGGATTTTTGGAGGCGATCTACAAGAATTTCAAGAAGGGATAAGGTTAGAAACACCACAATAAGGGAAATTATGCAAGTTAAAAAAAACATATTAGGAAAAATAGAAGACAGACGTTTGAAATGGTATGGACACCTCATAAGAATGGATGAAGAGAGAATACCATAGAAGATCGTTAATTGGAAAGCTAATGGAAGAAGTGGAAGAGCAGGCCTAGAGAACGATGGATGGATGGAGTGAACAGAAGTATGGAAGCTAGAGATTTGAGGGAAGAAGATGCTTTAGACAGGAACCTCTGGCAACAAATCACTTTGGGTTGAAGGAGAAACACTGTATTGTGGAATATTCCTAAATAAAAAATAGTAATTAATAATCATATAATAATAATAATAATAATAATAATAATAATAATAATAAAGTAAAGTGTAAAGTGATCCCACAACAGGCCCGGAGGCCCTTGGGGTAGTAGGAGGTTAAGGCTCCCACTTTTTCTAGACAATCGGCACTTTATGTCAGCCTGGTTCTCAGCCCTGCGTGACGGCCGACTTTACCCCCAGAACAAGTATCTGGTACTCATTTCAGTTAGAGGCTGAGTCGACCCCAGGGCCATGGTGCCGCCAGAGGGTTTGGGTCAGTTTAAAAATACTGACCCCGACGGGACTTGAACCCTCGACCCTCCGGCTTGTAGCTCAGTGCCTTAACCACTACGCTACGGCGTGCCCCTAATAATAATAATAATAATAATAATAATAATAATAATAACAATAATAATAATATTAATAATGCTAGTAATAATAATAGAAATTGGAGGGGTCTCCTCCGACTGCGAAGTTCACCATAGTTTGTAAATTGTAGATTGATTTAGGACCACAGGGATGATTCCCTGGAAACTGGTGGTAGAACAAAAGGTTGTAATGTTCCAGAGTTGAAATAAAGATATTCTATAGTTATTTATTATTAAAACACATTATATCAATATTCACTGCATTGATGTTAATTTGCATATTTTAGTTTTCGCTTTCACTTTAAATTATTAATTTCTAATTGAGTTCCGAAATTCACCAACATGGTGTACACGTCCGCTGTTAGTACTCATTCACTGGCACTATCGAACCCGTATGTTCATGGCCGCGCGGACATAAGCTCTCCATACATCCCTATCCTGAGCTAATGCTTTCCAATCATTCCCTGTATAATCTACTTCCCTCAAATCATAGTTAATGTTATTCTCCCGCCTCATTTTTGGTCTACCAACTCGGCGTTTTCCTTCTGGCTTTCCTACAAGAAGTTTCCATGCACATCTTTCATTCCCCATACGCGCAACATGTCCTGCCCATCGCAGTCTACGAGACTTAACTGTTCTTATTATATCTGGCTTCCTATACAAGACCATGTAGTCCATTGTTATGTAGTCTTCTCCATTCACCTGTCTGTTCATCTCTCTTTGGTCCAAACATTTTCCTAAGAACTTTATTCTCAAGTACTCGTAAGCTCCTCTCCTCCCTTAAAGTAAGAGTCCATGTTTCGCACCCATATAATATAACTGGTAGAATAACAGTTTTATATATTAATATAAAATTATAGAATATTCACCTGAAAGGTCCGTCTCCTCAACTTAATTATCATTTAAACTGTAGCGCTTTCGGGACTTGTCCCATCATCGGCAGGATTCAAAAATGGTGTTTCACTGAAGATCTTGGTAGAGGGGGTTGAATGGTATTGGGTTAGTTTTCGTTTATCAGGCTGTCGTTGTGAGCTGCTTTCATGATTTCCATCTCTTCGAGTACGTTTATCTTCGTTGGATTATTTTCTCTGTGCATTACTGTTAGGGGTGTTTTCAATATTTAACATGCGATGTCCTTCATGTTTAATAATTTTACGCAACCTATTTAACTTCATTCACGCAGAAGGGAAATCAAGCTATGCAAAACACGTTATCCATGAAGGACATCGCATTGTTACATATTGAAAACAACCCTAACAGTAATGCACAGAGAAAATAATCCAACGAAGATAAACGTACTCGAAGAGATGGAAATCATGAAAGCAGCTCACAACGACAGCCTGATAAACGAAAACGAACCCAATACATGCAACCCCCTCTACCAGATCTTCAGTGAAACAGCAGTTTTGAATCCTGCCGATGATGGGACAAGTCCCGAAAGCGCTACAGTTAAATGATAATTAAGTTGAGGAGACGGACCTTTCAGGTGAATATTCTATAATTTTATATTAATTTTGAATAAACCTCAACGGAACACATCATGAATCTTATAAAAGTTTTATATATTTTCAGTTTACGTTTTTGAAAGGAGTTGGGACGTCAAGAGTCTCTGTAATGCATAATAGCACGCATTTCCAGAATTGAGCCTATGTTTTATTTGTTAGAAAAAATAATCATACGACGCTGAAACACTCTGTATAAAATAGGCGTAATCTTAGAAAATATCAACACATTAAACAAAAATAACGGCATTTAAAGCAAATAATAATCAATCCAGAGAATTATTTTAAAAAAATACAACGTACATATCTTTGAATTATCTTCCCTACATCCTTCTTTTTATTGAAAAAGGAAGACATGAAGATTACAATTTTCAGCTTCTCCTAGATCCTGGGTGTAATTAATCAAGTTTTTAATCTTTCACAAGTGCAACAAGATAAGAGACACGTCATAGAACTCCAGAACGCATTACCTTTCTTACGTATGGCAGCTGTGCAATGATGATCACAAAACAAATGAAGAGAAACAATTAAAAATAAAATGAAATGACCCAGTGCATAGAAAAGTACAGAATGAACTGGAATAAATAATATACGAAGACCGGAGATTGCATTAGAACGTAACAAGGGGAGTTACAGAAAGTCAGACATTATAAATATCTGGGCATTGCGTACCCTTCAGACCTCTGACACCACCTTCAAGCAGCGGCACTAAGAGCCACGAATCAAGTAAAATCACCTGTCCTATTATCAACAGACATAGCTGTGCAACTCTTCAATGCAAAAATAGTGCCGATAATCTCAAATGGGATAGAGATGGTATCTAGGAACAATACTCACAAATAGGAATGAGATGCACAAACAAATTAAACATAGGCTCAATTCTGAAAATGCGTGCTATTATGCAGTACAGGGACACTTGGTCGTCCCAACTCCTTTCAAAAAACGTTAAACTGAAAATACATGAAAACTGTTATTCCGCCAGTTATGTTATATGCATGCGAAAACATGGACTCTTACATTAAGGGAGGAAATTGAGATTATGAGTATTTAAGAATGTAGTTGTTAGGAAAATGTTTGGACAAAAAGAGAGATGAACAGACAGGTGAATGGAGAAGACTACATAACAGAGAACTACATGGTCTTTATAGGAAACCAGATATAATAGAGAACATGTTGTGTCTCGTAGACTGCGATGGGCAGGACATGTCCTATTCTACTTCCTTCACAGTAGCCTCTGCCCGCTCCTGGAATCTCCTCCCTCAAGATATCAGGGGTTGCCGCACACTTGGTACCTTTAAGTCACGGTTATACAGTTACTTGTTCTCTAATAATTAATTGTTCTCTATTTATTTAATTTTATACTATGTCATTAATCTTTTCCTCGTTTTTTATATATCTTGTACATATTATATATTTAATTCGTTAAATTTGAGTAAATCAAATTACATTATAAATATTAATTGTATTGTATTCATAACTTGTAATCGTTTATATATATATTGTAATTTAGATTTAAGACTATTTTTGTTTGTTTGTATTTTTTTAAACCTGGTTGAGTGGTAGACAAGGCCTTAAGGCCTTAACTCTGCCAGGTAAAATAAAGCTATTATTATTATTATGTAGCACGAATGGGGAATGAAAGACGTGCATGGAAGAGTCTTATACGAAAACCAGAGGGAAAACTCATAGTTGGTAGAGAAAGAATGAGGTGGGAGAATAACATTAACTATGATGTGAGAAATAGATTATACAAGGAATGATTGGAAAACATTTATCTCAGGATAGGGATGTATGGAGAGCTAATGTCCGCGCGGCCATGAACCTACGGGTTCGAGAGTGCCAGTGAGTTAGTTATCATGTTCCTCATTTATAATAATTACTTGTTACCACAACCTATGGCAGATAGTTGAGTACACAATGAGATTGTTTGCTGGTTGAAACAAATTGTGTTGAAGTTTAGAGAGGACAAAGTTGCAACTTTCTTACTGTGAACGGTTTGTTAAGCAAGAACACACACTCTTAACTGTCGATCCACCAACTTTGGTAATGACGTTCGTCATACTTCAATAATTAATACACAACACAGTTTGATGAAAGCTTTCAACTACCAAGTGCTCCATCTTCACTATAACCTCTTACTACGTAATAATCAACTTACAAAAAGTTGACACTGGAACCTCGATTTCCAATTACTCGCCAAACAACTTTCCCTCGTTTATCCACACCAGATATGCTGTTCACATTATATAACACCGGACACAGTTCCAAGGATCGTCCATCCTA
Organism: Diploptera punctata; assembly: GCA_030220185.1. Lineage (NCBI taxonomy): Eukaryota > Metazoa > Arthropoda > Insecta > Blattodea > Blaberidae > Diploptera > Diploptera punctata. The sequence continues at coordinate 48,606 of JASPKZ010010182.1, forward strand.
GTTCACCTGACACTCCTTGTACTTTGAAATACTGTAAAAACGATTATTTTCAATTTTCGTACTCGGTGTTATGCACATTCAAACGCAATATTATTGTCACCTGAGAGCGGAATCTCTTCCACAATGCTGAAGGATTATTTGTATTAGAATGTATTGGTTGGGCAGGACATGTGGCACGTATGGGGAATGAAAGACGTGCATGGAAGTTTCTTGTAGGAAAGCCAGAGGGAAAACACCCAGTTGGTAGACCAAGAATGAGGTGGGAGAATTACATTAACTATGATTTGAGGGAAGTAGAATATACAGGAAATGATTGGAAGACATTAGCTCAGGATAGGGATGTGTGGAGAGCTTATGTTCATAATCTGCCTATATTGACTTACATTACTTCCCTTTTCGCTCACGGCATGAGAGTTTAATCAAACGGCACCGCGTATACAAGTGAACTAGGTCTTTGCAGAAATAAAAATGAAGTACCTGTGACATAGCCTTGAGGTCACAGGCCGTACGACGATCCAAGCTGGCTTTTCTACAGCAATATTTCTTGTCATGATTTGTTTGATAACACTGAACAACAAAAAATAAAGTTTTTTTTGTCTCAGAAAGAAAAATATGTGATTCTGACAGTATTTTTTCTCCTGAATTCAAATATGATATCGGTTTTTTCCCATCACGCAACGTTTCCGAGAGACAGGAATTTATAATTTCAAATACTTTAATATTTTCTACATTCGTAACTATACAATATTCGAACATTCGGACTCACCTAGAAAGTAAGAAATGACGTTTTTCTGCTATATTTCGCCTGTGGAGCATCCCTCTTGATGGTCCAACAATAATCGCCCACCATATTAGGATTCCATTTGCCTTGATATCTCTTTTCCATAGCTGAAACCATTTGAGCTAGCTCATTTGGTTTTATTTTACAATGGACAAATGGACGCAAAAAAGTTTATTAAAAAAATAATTATTTAAATCCATTAATTGAAATTGAATTAAAAAAAACTGTGGGTGATGGAGAAATTCCGAATACATATTTGAAAACACGATAAAAATTGCATTAAGTACAACTATTGGTACTCATGAGATGAACATCATGTTGACCGGTGTAATTAGATAATATATCATGGCTACAGGATGATTGCATTCTACGAAGAGAGTTACTTCATAGATGTTAAGGATAAGGAATTGATCTGTTTTATTGTTCAAAGAGAAAGTGATTTGGAGGCGCGAACTAAACTCAGGGCAGGCAATTACTAAACTTGTGGCAATGTTAAGCGAGCCGTACAGATAGCGTATTTGTGTTAACAGCAACTTGCAGACAATAGCATCAAGTGATTTAAATTGGTTTAGCTTCAATAATATTGCATTGCGAGTGATTTCATTACATCCGCTTTATCAAGATCATCACTCTATACAGGGATGTACATCATTAAAATTCTAACAGTAATCTTCATATTAAATTCCATGTATTAATAATTTCTATTTAATATATAGGTAAATTTCTTTGAATTTAAAACAAAACTTGAAGATATTATAAATTATATAGAGGCATGTCCACAGCTGTGGTCTCGAGGTAGCGTGCTGCCTAGTCACGCAGCGGCACCGGGTTTGATCCCCGGTCGGGACAGTTTTTCTGGGTAAGGTTTTTATCGGAGTTTTTCCTCACTTGTAAGACAAATGTCAGGAAAACTTTAAGGCCCAAACGGTCCCCGAAATCATGTGACCATCATAATCAACATCATCCTTATCATCATCCTTCACCGATGTGGAAAGCAACGGGAAGCTACAACACCTACAATTCCCTGAAAATGCTATGATTGCAGTGAAAGACCTGCCCTCGGGCAGAATTACTATGGATGGATGCATCTTTTATTTACCTCAATGGGAAAATCATCATCGTCATCAAACTTCACGGCTTAGATCATTGTCTGTTCCGATCTCACATCTGTTCAGCCCAGCACTTTCTTGGTCTTCCTACCGATCTTCGTCCTTCAGGATTATACATCAGTGCCATCTTTGGTATCCTATCCTCTGTCATTCTTTGCAGATGTTCTGTCCAATGTTCCTGTGTTCTTCTATTTGTTGAAGAAGTGGTTGTACTTTTAGTTCCTCTCTAATATTCTCATTTCTAATATGTTCTTCTCTTGTACAACATTTCACAGCCCGTAGGAAGCTCATTTCCGCTGCCTGAATTTTACGTTTTTCTTTTTCCTTCAGGACCCAGACCTCACTTCCATACATCACCACTGGTAGTGCCATCGTTGAGTAAAATCTTAGCTGCGTCTCCTTTCTTACTTTGTGCCTCAGTGTTCGTCTGATTGTTCCACAAATATGTTGAAATTTCTGCATTTTCTTATTTATATCTTGTTCTTCTTCATACGTTATATCGCAGCACAAATACTGGAAGTGTGAAACTTGTTCCAACACTTTATCTTCTATAAATATTTTTATTCTAAACTGGGTACCTTCCATGGAACGCCATTACTTAAGTTTTTCATTTTGAAATTATAAAATCCCGTGCAGCAGCTGCCACAAAAAGCATGTTTGGCATCAAAGCAATATCCAGATTGTCACTAAAAACGGCCATGGCCTTGTTCAACGCAAAAATAGTTCCCTTCTGCAACCTATGGAATAGACCTCATTTGGGAGGAGCTGAGTCTAAGAGATCTAATAACTCTGGAAGCTGTCAAATCACGATTCTTGAAAGCCGCCCCAGGTGTCTCTAAACACACAAAGTCGAGGCTAGCATATGAACTCGCCAAGGAACCCTTCTTCACAGAAGAACTGCGTATGAGGCTATCATCCACAGCAGCTCAAATAAACTACTTCAGGAAAGGGAGAAGAAGAGAGAAGAGATATGGCTGGACTTTTATACAACAGAAGCCATGACAAACAGATCCTGGACCAAGAACTCTGACACCTGATGAACTCAATAGCAGTGCATGGATATGCAAGACCAAGTGTTTCCACGGTCCCGGGAACAACTGTGTGTGTGTGAACTGTGCGACCGTTACCATGATGTAACCACCTGCAAAAAACGAGGGATATCCCTGGTAGAATTCTGCGAATAACAAACTATGTGAATTAAATTAATGACAAAACTTATGTAACATATATTTTCTGCACAACTTGTGCGCATTTATTTTATTATCATTAATTTTGAAATTGTCATATTATATTTCTCACATATATTATTTAACTGATCCCTCAATGGTATCTTTACCTTGTCGTGGTGGAGTGGCTTGCGTGCTTACCTGAGGGCTATGCCGGCGGTAGCATTGCTGCCGATAGGGTTACCCATGCCGGACTGGTCGAAGGTGATAAGCCAGACGAAAAAAGTACCTTGGTCGAAAGAGTGACGATCTTTCACCTTAAAAATAGAACCGTCAAGAAATGCGGACATGGGTTCAACTGGGGTAAAATTTTCCGGAGGTCAAATAGTCCCCCATTCGGTTCTCCGGGCGTGGACTACTTCTGGGAACCCATGCCAAAGGCTCAAACACAGGGACATGTTGCTAGGAACATGGAATGTTAGGACTTTATACAATAGCGGGTCACTAGAGATATTAACGCGGGAACTAGATAAATCGCCCTTGGATATAGTCGCTTTACAGGAAGTTAGGTGACCAGGAGAAGGTAGACCAAAGAGAGATGAACAGACAGGTGAATGGAGAAGACTACATAACAATGAACTACGTAGTCTTTATAGGAAGCCAGATATAATAAAAACAGTTAAGTCTCGTAGACTGCGTTGGGCAGGACATGTTGCACGTATGGGAAATGAAAGACTTGCATGAAAGCTTCTTGTAGGAAAGCCAGAGGGAAAGCGCCCAGTTGGTAGACCAAGAATGAGGTGGCAGAATAACATTAACTATGATTTGAGGGAAGTAGATTATACAGGGAATGATTGGAAAGCATTAGCTCAGGATAGGGATGTATGGAGAGCTTATGTCCGTGCGGCCATGAACCTACGGGTTCGATAGTGCCAGTGAGTAAGTAAGTAAGTATTATTTAATTGATAGACTGCTTTTTGTAGCCTGACCTCTCTGTCAGAAATTAACGCTATATCATTTCCAAAACATAATAATAATAATGTATAGCGCACAATGTGGAAAGATTAGTTAATCTATATTAGTTTATCTGTCCATACAGAATCCTGTCAGAGATTGCCCTCTGTTTTTGCACTTTAGCACATGGTATCTCTCGCATAACATGCCGCATCGCTCGCACACGCATTCTGGTCCCGGGTCATGAAACTGTTTCGTTTTGCACAGTCTGTGATTGAAGCCGTGTACTGCTAGCCGGGTCACTAGGTGTCGTAGTTCGGCTTCTTCCAGTCTTCTGGGATCATGGCATCGGTGTTGTAGAAATCGGTCCAAATGGATTATTTTTTCAGCTGCAGCTCTCTTAGTACAGTATTATAGCTCGCTGTAGATGGCAGGAACAGTTTCAATGGGAGCTCTTCTATGAGAAATAGCTCCTTTGTCAGTTCATAGACCGTGCGGGCTTACTCCAAAACATAATGCATTCAATGTTTTATTTCGACAAATTTTTAATCCCTTGTGAACCAAATGTTTCCATTCATCAATAATGTTGTCTGAATATATATTAAATGTATTATCGCTTTTAATACATGTGCAGAGTGTATGGATTAAACAGGTCCACATTATCTGTACGTCTTTTTAAAAAAACTAGATTTAAGTCTGTGTAGCAAAGCTCCAGGTTTAGAGTGTCACCTATAGGATCGCATCAAACAGAATTGGGAAGCACTCCATCGCACTACTCTGTTTCCTCTGAAACATTACAGCTTTCCTATTTCTTTAATCGGTATCCCGACAAAATCAATACCCGAACTTAAAAACAACGTTAACAAATGTTCTGACTAGAATTCGTCTGAGTTTCAAACTGCAAAATAAAGTGCACGCAGCTAATGTGGAATTTTATGAAAATTAACATAGATTTTTATTTCTTTCTAATGAGTGTGTCAGTAATTCATGCTGAACACTATTTCCAAAATTGGCGAAAAATTATATTTTTAAAGACGTTATATTTTATTAATTGTTATTTAAATATAAAAAGGGTTTCAAATATTTAAAATATAGGTACAATGTACATAGAGGGAGATTTTATTTTCCTTACATGAATGTTTCTCGTCTAACAAACAATTCCCTGTGTTTGCACGTATTAGGCCTAAGTGCAACACAAGAAGACGCTTGTCTTAATGTAAAACTTGATCACCATCACAGTACATTCACGAATTTAGGCCATTTGTTGACCTGTTTCGGCCTCAAGAGAAACACCATCCAAAAGTCTTTTGAGTGGACGTCCTGGTCTTCTTCTTCTTCCTGCAGGTTGATATCTTAACATTTGTTTGGGTATTCTGTGATCTTCCATTCGATGAACATGTTGCATCCATCTTGACTTATCAGAAATTTTGTTTTCTAAAGATTCCATGTGTAATTCTTCTAAGATGTCTTCATTTTTTGTGATCTAGTAGTGTGTATCCTGCAGTCCTCCGAAGGTATCTCATTTCAGCAGATCTAAGTCTCTGTATATCCTTCTGTTTCAACGTCCATACTTCGCTACCATACAAAAGAGTTGGAAGACCCAGTGTTTTATACACTTTTAGTCTTGAATGTTTTTGGACTAACTGTGACTTGAAGATAGAATTTATTAACCCTAAAATTCTTAAAAATTTAGATATTTTTGCATTTACATCCTTTTCTTCTTCATATGAGATATTGCATCCTAGATATGTAAAATTATTCACCTGCTCCAAAATGTTATTGTCCAGTACAATTTTACTTCTCACAGGATCTACACCTTGAAATGCCATAATTTTTGTTTTTTCTGTACATATCTTTATCCATTTTCAATTCCTTCTGGATTTTTTCGTGTTCAGACTTGAAAGTAGTTTTGAAGTTCCTTAGGACAGGTTACTGGCCCCAGTGGCAGGGGTGCTACCTTTCAGTCTCTGGACAGACATTAGGATACTGCATTTACTCAGTACCCGATGGAACGGTGACTCGGTCCTCAGAGCCTCGGGTTGTACCACGAGAAGGTGATTAGGAGAGGTTATACACACGTCACTACCCCTTACAACTTCGTATTCAATGTATTAATATAATATATGAAATGGTATATGGTATAGTGGGGGCACGCCGTAGCGTAGTGGTTAAGGCACTGCGCTACAAGCCGGAAGGTCGAGGATTCGAGTCCCGGTGGGGTCAGGATTTTTAAACTGACCCAAACCTTTTGGCGGCACTATGGCCCTGGGGTCGACTCAGCCTCTAACTGAAATGAGTACCAGACGCTTGTTCTGGGGTAAAGGCGGCCGTCACGCAGGGCTGACAACCCGGCTGACATCAAGTGCCGATTGTCAAGAAAAAGTGGGAGCCTTAACCTTCAACTACCCCAAGGGCTTCTTGAGGCCTGTAGTGGGATCACTTTACTTTACTTTATATGGTATAGTGGTATGTTATTTTTCTTAAATTTGAGAAAAACTGTGTTTCGTTATTCAACATTATTAAAATTAATTTTAAACTCTGTTGAGGTGTAAGTCACAATTTAAAATTATAATATAAAATTATTTATACCTCTTAGGTCCGTCTTTAAAATATTACGTTACTGTAGACCATTCGGGACTAGTCCCCATCTTCAGGAAAATGGACACCTTCATTCACTGGCTTCGAATGCAAGCATTCGATGAAGACGTACGTTCTGCTGATGATGGGACTAGTCCCGAATGGTCTACAATAACTTCATGTTTTAATGGTTGAGTCAAAATACAAAGAATGAAGTGAGGTTAATATTGATGATGGTATTAATTGTGGTTGTATCTCAAATACATTATGGAGTTCCTTCTTTAAAACCGAGTACTTTACTCATTTTTGTAAAAAAACTGACATCAACATAACATATAACCCTTCGTGTTGCATACACACACACATATATATATATATATATATATATATATATATATACATAAGTTATACAAGCATTTATTTTTCTTATCATGCCATGTTAAGCTTGCATTGCTCAATGTCAAAAATTCAATTATAACATCGAAATAAAGAAGCGTCACTGCTATAAAGTAAAATATATTCTCCTTAATTTGCTTACTTGTTATAGGAGCTACTAGAGGGCAGTGAGACCGAGTTCCCGCTACTTCTCCTAATAATGGAGTGTGTGTATATATATATAATACATATATAAGAAACATAAGTGTTTGAATTGGATTCGCCTGGTAGTGTAATGGATATCACACTGAGGTACAGACTCAGAGATCCGGGTTCGAATCCCGTCCAGGCATTTATTTTTCTTATCATACCATATATATATATATATATCCATCCATAGTAATTCTGCCCGAGGGCAGGTCCTTCACTGCAATCATAGCATTTTCATGCTATGCTTGCAGCTTTACTAGGGAATTGTAGGTGTGGTAGCTTCCCGTTGCTTTCCACACCGGTGAAGGATGATGGTGATGATGATAATGATAAGGGTGATGATGATAAAGATGATGACCATATGATTTCAGGGACCGTTTGGGCCTTAAAGTTTTCCTGACATTTGTCTTACAGGTGAGGAAAAACCCCGATAAAAACCTCACCCAGAAAACTGCCCCGACCGGGGATCGAACCCGGGCCCGATGCGTGACAAGGCAGCACGCTTCCTCGAGACCACAGCGGTGGACATATATATAAATATATATATATTGTTTTAGTTGCGCTGGATATCTCAACGAATTTATGTTTTCAAGTGTACCGTTTACGAATTTATTGATGAATGTGCTGAATGTGCTCTAGGTTTTGTGATTTTTGCATATTTTATATCTTAAACAGTAGACGGCTTGTTACTAATAAAATTTATGTTTCCAGTCATTAATTGATTGGTGCGCATTTTTTTTCGCGCATACAAACATCACGTGATCCCCACTCTCGCATCCCTCACACCGCACATCGGCCGTGATCTCAGTTATTTGACAAAATTAAAGAACTCGCGATAAAATCCATTAAAGGACAAGGAAGTAGAATGTTTCAAATACATTTGTAGAAAATTTCCTAAGCTCAGTATGTGAAAGTTAAAAGGCAGAATATTTGATGGTCCTCAAATTCGGCAATTGATGAAAGATGCAAATTTTATCAAATGACTGTTCCCGGAAAGTGAAGCTTGGAAGGGTTTTGTATTGGTAGTAGAACATTTCCTACGTAACTATAAAGCACCAAATTATAAAGAAATTGTGCAAAACATGTTGATAAGCTTCAAGATTCTGGGAGCAAATATGAGTATAAAGTTACACTTTCTCCACAGTCACCTGGATAGATTTCCGGATAATTTAGGAAATTATAGTGACGAACAGGCAGAGGGCTTTTACCAGCATCTAAAAATAATGGAGGTAAGGTATTAGGGTAGATGGGACCATTACATGATGGCAGATTACTGCTGGTCTTTAAAAGAGATTGTCCCCTAAAAATTATAGAAGAAAATCTTATAAAAGGCGTTTCACTTCAGTAAACATCGGTTTTCGATATTTTTTCTTTCTATTTACGCCAGTGGATACTACTTTTTCAAAAAACAATTCACATTATAAATATATATGTTATATTGTTTTCATATTTTCCGATTTTTATAGTGTAAAATGAAAATAAAGATAAATAAATAATAGTTTTAAAAAACTAAAACAACACGCTTTATTAGAAAATCGAACTAAAAAATGAAAAATAATTTTAATTTCCAACACGCTTGTGATAAAATTAAAGTGGTCAAAAAAATATCCAACACATATAGAATAAAAATAGAATTATATACAAAAAGAAAATAATTTTACCATCAAAAGCGTGTGGTGCTCTGTATCATAGACATATTTAATAGTAAACAGATACTAATAAAAGCAAAGTCTCTAAGAAGAAAATGTAAAAACCATTAACAGCATCCCACGCTTTTGATGGTAAAATTATTTTTTTGTAGATAACTCTACTATGATGATTTTTTTGTTGACCACTTTAATTTTATCCCAAGCGTATTGGAAATTAAAATTATTTTTCATTTTTTAGTTCTGTTTTCTAATAAAGCGTGTTGTTTTAGTTTTTTTAACTATTATTTATTTAATATATTTTAGTTTTAATATTTTACAGAATAAGATAAAAATGTAAATATCTTTAAATTCGATACTATTATAGTATGAGCTAAAAGTAATACTCTTCTAAAAAATCCTCCTGGCCGGATTTAAACCAGCGACCTATGGATTACTGAAATTATATACCATTACAGTCCACCGCTCTATCAACTGAGCTCTTATAACGATTGACTAAAAAGTTGGTAAGTCCGCAACCTATTACACCGGTTTTTATTTTTGTGATTTTCTGGTGATTCTGGCCAGGATTTTAGAAAAAAAATATTAAATTATTGTATTGTCATTGGTCCATTACAAGTATAGAAAGTTTCAAGTCGTTACAATGATTTTAAGTGGGTGAAAATCGCGTTGAAAGATTCCGTTACATAATTACACAGACACTTTTTTTATTTTCTCATGATTATGGCCAGGATTTTAGAAAAAAAAAATGAAATTATTGTATTCTCATTGGTCCTTTACAAGTATACACAGATAATAATAAAGATAAAAAGAGCAACTCTTCCAAAACCATTGATAGTTTCATGAATTGTGAGCATAAATATATCCGAAATTAATCTTATATCAAGGGCAACAAAACCACTGTTGACCAGTGTTATTTTTTGCGCGATGGTGTTATCAAAATAATAACTAATAATAAAATAATAACATATTTGTTGGAAACATTTACGTTCATTATAAACAAATGACTAACGTTAACAGTGTGGCCAATGTTATTAGTTGAGATTACAGCAGGCCGTGACACCAGTAATAAAATGGGGGCAAGTACTTATTTGTTTTACAATCAACTTTTATAAGATTCATGATGTGTTCCGTTGAGGTATTATTCAAAAATAATATAAAATTATGGAATCAAGCTATGCAAAACACGTTATCCATGAAGGATATCGCATGTTAAATATTGAAAACACCCTAACAGTAATGCACAGAGAAAATAATCCAGCTAAGATAAACGTACTCGAAGAGATCGAAATCATGAAAGCAGCTCACAACAACGACAACCTGATAAACGAAAACGCACCAAATACATGCAACCCCCTCTACCAGATCTTCAGTGAAACACCAGTTTTGAATCCTGCCGATGATTGGACAAGTCCCGAAAGCGCTACAGTTAAATGATTAATTAAGTTGAGGAGACGGACCTTTCAGGTGAATATTCCATAATTTTATATTAATTTTGTTTTACATTGTTTGAAATAAAGTTCAGTTCATTTAAAATGCATTGATCCGTTTCGTATAATGTATATTAACACTATCTTTTCGATATATTGTTGTATATACATTGTACGTAGTATACATAAAGGGCAGTAATTTTACTTCCCGCACTAGGTAGGTAATTTGTAATATTAGATATTGTTATATAGTTATTTATAGTTTGGCAATCGCGAAACTTAGGAAATTGAACATGCAATCATTGTCGCCGTTCCTGCAAGTACAACAGAACGCATTATCGCGCAAAAATAGTGTTAAAAGACGAGCACAAAGTGACAAGTGAGGATCGCAGTCGCTTGTTAATTTGCGCTGCGCTTTAAGATAAGCTGTTATCAGGTGAGACGTACAAGAGCGCTTACCTGCTCTCATCCTGCGTGTAACAAGAAGCATTGTGCTGTTAAACACTATTGAAATTCAAATTAATTCCAGTCACATCATATCAAAGGAAAAACAAGCAGGTAATCCAGTTTTTCGCTGAAATCTAGAAAATCTATTTCAATGTTACAATATACATGATTCATTTTCTGTTTTGTAAAGTTTGTAGGTGAATAAACCATGATTTAACATTATCTTTTACTGTTTCTTTTCTTTTTTTTATCTCTACTCTTTTTTCTTCCTTTCTTTCTTTTCGTTTCGTTCGCCGGAGTGGAAGTTACGGACTCTGCCTACTACTCCACGGCGATGGACGCTTTCAAACCAGCTGACCGTTGCCCTAAGCCCTTAAATTATAAACAAACTCTTGAGCTATCGGTAGATATGCTCTCTTGTAAATACACCAAAAGTTGACATTTTAATTGTCAAGGGTACATATTTTATCTAGGGTTCAATTCGCACTTAAGTTACAATTTTTATAAGTGTGGCATGAAGTAATAGACTCGTAATTACTAAAACGTACCATTAATAGTAATAACTGGAAGGCGCACAAAATCGCGCACATGAGTCTATTACCAAATAGAAACCCCAACCGAATGGCACCTAGCCCTCTAAGCTATAATGCATAACATGTACACTCGGAGTGGGGATGGCGGCTTTATGGGATGAGTCATCGCCCTTATAAGGCGAGGACGCGTGTGAAAACACTCTCACGCTCCTACGTTCTACAATAGTCAAGTTCTTCAGTAACCGTTCGCGCAGGTGATATTAAAACACGTGGGCGGAAGAAATTCATCAACTCCACTCCGAGTTAGTGATGCATAAAACACTGTAAGTCTACAATTGTACATACAAAATTATCCAATAAACTAAAATAATAAGCGTATAATATAAACATCCCTGAGTGATCATATCCTACCCTGAGCGAACCGGCACACGGCGTGCGCAGCTACGCCTATATAAATCAAAATTAATGTGCTTTTATGTTTAGTTGAATAAGTAAAAGGGAAAAATAATTATTAATTTATATTTTTAGATACCCCGTCCTGTTTACCAGGCGTTGTCCGGGAATCTACTGATCCTGATCTTCTTGGCATAAATGAGCTGAAAGACAAAAATTAACGATTAGTTGAATAAGTAAAATGAAAAATAATTATAAATGTAAGTTATATCATAATTATTTTAAGATTTCCCGTGCTGATTACCCGGTGTGGCCCGGGAATCTACTTATCTCGAGCTTCTTAGCATAAAATGAGCTAAAAGACAAAATTCGTTATTGTGACTTATCCGTAAAAGAATACCCGCCATGTACTGCTATGCTTGCACAGGAATATACCTACTCATCCCGATCGTCTTGGCATAAATGAGTTGAAAGCAAAAATTAACGTACTTCTTACGATTAGTTGAATAACTAAAATGAAAAATAATTATAAATGTATATCATAATTATTTTAAGATTTCCCGTGCTGATTACCCGGTGTTGCTCGGGAATCTACTTATCTCGAGCTTCTTGGCATAAATGAGCTAAAAGACATATTCGTTATTATGAGTTATCCGTAAAAGAATACCCGACATGTGCTGCTATGCTTGCACAGGAATCTACGCACTTGTCTCGATCTTTTGGGCATCAATGAAAGACAAAAATGGTTATTGTGAGTTATCCGTAAGAGATAAACATATGCTGTCCCGGACGTTTTTGTAGAGCATTTTGAGATATTCAATTCTGTGTACATTAATTTTGTGTATTTATTATGGTTTAGGCAGCGTAAGCCATTTAAGCGTCCAAAGAGCTACTTTTTTTCACGGTTTCCAGTACAAAGGGCGAATTTTAAGGGCGTAGCAGTTGAGTATTACAACTCTCTTATAGCCTATGTTCATCTCGGGAATCGTCTGAATATTTTGCAAGAAGCCCCATCACAATCGGATCAACGATATGGCCACGCATAAAGTTCAAACAAACAAACAAACAAACAAACAAACATATATATATATATATATATATATATATCCATCCATAGTAATTCTGCCCGAAGGCAGGTCCTTCACTGTAATCATAGCATTTTCATGCTATGTCTGCAGCTTTACTAGGGAATTGTGTAGGTGTGGTAGCTTCCCGTTGCTTTCCACACCGGTGAAGGATGATGATGATAATGATAATGATGATAAGGATGATGGCCATATGCTTTCGGGGGCCGTTTGGGCCTTAAAGTTTTCCTGACATTTGTCTTACAGGTGAGGAAAAACCCCAATAAAAACCTCACCCAGAAAAACTGCCCCGACCGGGGATCGAACCCGGGCCCGCTGCGTGACAAGGCAGCACGCTACCTCGAGACCACAGCGGTGTATATATATATATATATATATATATATATGTAAAGTAGAACGTTATTAGACTAAAAGTAAGATACATACAATGTTATTTACAAATATGGATCACATGGGCAGTAAGCCGTACGTGCTGTTGACAGTCCGTTACAATAAGTTGATGTTTGGCAATAATATAGTTAAAACAGAAAATAAAACACAATAATATTACAATTACATAACAATACAATTACTTTATACATTAATTAAGTTGTGTAGAATTATTAAGAATTAATGGTATTGCATTTTGTTAACATTTTTATACATGAATGAGTGTTGTTCTTATTTTCCGCGTTTTGCCCAGAAATTTACCCACGTTTATCCAATTTTCTGGATTTACCAAAAACTTGTAGCAGCCAATATTTCACAATATGAATGCATAAATCTTTCCGGTAATAACTGACGCCTCCAATATTCTAAATAGTTACATTTTCCTAATATACATATCTCGTCTTCAAAGCTCCCGCACATGTTCATGCTCCTAGCCTAAACGAAGCAAGCCATGATCTTTATATTCACCATCATAGTACATTCACGAATTTAGGCATTTGTTGACCTGTTTCGGCCTCAAGAGAAACACCATCCAGAAGTAATTTGAGTGGACGTCCTGGTCTTCTTCTTCCTGCAAGTTGACATCTTAACATTTGTTTGCGTATTCTGTGATCTTCCATTCGATGAACATGTTGCATCTATCTTGACTTATAATCAGAAATTTTGTTTTCTAAAGGTTCCATGTGTAATTCTTCTAAGATGTCTTCATTTTTTTGTGATCTAGTAGTGTGTATCCTGCAGTCCTCCAAAGGTATCTCATTTCAGCAGATCTAAGTCTCTATATATCCTTCTGTTTCAATGTCCATACTTCGCTACCATACAAAAGAGTTGGAAGAGCCAGTGTTTTATACATTTTTAATCTTGAATGCTTTTGAACTAACTGTGGCTTGAAGATAGAATTTATTAACCCTAAAATTCTTAAAAATTTAGATATTTTTGCATTTACATCCTTTTCTTCTTCATATGAGATATTGCATCCTAGATATGTAAAATTATTCACCTGCTCTATATATTACAGTTGTGAAATAATGAAGGGTAAATCCAAACTGAAAATGACAGTGTGTATGTATTAGACAACACAAGTAATTTGAATACAAGTAACTGAAGACAGCAACGTGACTTCTTGTTAAGTTTAAGTTGGCTTCACCCCACACAGTTAATAAGCAGTTGACTGCATGCAAGGGGAGGTGCTGACGTCACACGGTGTGAAATTCAATTCCAACCCCTCGCTAAGTGGCGAAGGGGGCGGGAATTCGGTCAGGAGGGGGAATAACAATCAGAATATTGTTGAGTAAGGGCGGTTAATGCACTTTGCAGGCAAACCTTTTTCGCTAATGTTCACTCAGTAAATTAACGATAATACATCACACCAATGCCACCTTGCAAACAATCATCATTTATTTGAGTAGGTCTACGTTTCTACTTGAAACCATGTATACATGGATATGCATAATTGAACACCACAGGAGAATAAAATTCTCCTGACACTTGCAGCAATTGGCAGTGTTATTTATTTTTATCTGAACCAGTGACCTATGGATTACTGAAATTATATACCACTAGAGTTCACCGCTCTACCAACTGAGCTCTTACAACGATTGGCATGCTACGAGTTAATGGTAAATCCAGAAAATTGGACAAACTTGGGTAAATTTCTGGACAAAACGTGGAAAATAAGAACAACACCCATTCATGAATAAATATATGTTATCAAAATGCAATACCATTAATTCTTAATAATTATACATAACTTAATTAATGTATAATGTTATTTTATTATTATGTAATTGTAATATTATTGTGTTTTCTTTATGTAATTGTAATGTTATTGATTTTTTGTTGTTTATTTTTCTTTACACTAGTAGCAATTATTATTACTTTATTGTAACGGACTGTCAACAGCACGTACGGCTTACTGCCCGTGCGACCCATATTTGTAAATAATATTGTAAATACCTTATTTTCTGTCTAATAAAGTCCTACTACTACTACTACTTTATCTGGTGGAGTTAAGACCGTAGGGTCTTCTCTTCCACTTCACAAGCGTTAAATTATACATACAGAGGAAATTCGGGTAATGTGGACCCTTCGGTTTGTGTGGATCCTGGTAATATCTTACTTAATTGGTGCTGCCCTCCAACGGAAATAAATTTAAGTTCTTCCCCTCATTAATTTGACGTTTCTTTTATTCTTTATGCACAGAAGGGTTTATTTGTGATATTTATGAAAAATACCAGTTTAAAAGTTTTTCGCCCTAAGAATTAATTCATAATTTCTGCTTTTGGATATTATGCATCCTGAAAAATCTCCTAAATATGTTATATTATGTAGAAGCTGTTTTAACATATTGAAGGGTTTGGCTTGATGTTATGTGACATGGCGGCTGTATACAATAATTAAACATAACAAAAGAATTCGGTTAATGCCGACCCTCCACTAGGATCTGGGTCCACTTTACACGAACATGTATATTTTATCAATGAGGATTCTATTTGTAAAAACCATAGACTTAATTAACTTTATTTAATATCCTTGTAATTTTACCTAAACCCAAAGACCGTCGCTGTCTGCAGATGGATGACTTGTGAATGTTATAATGAACGATAATTAAAAAAAGTAAAGTGATCCCACAACAGACCCGGAGGCCCTTGGGGTAGTAGGAGGTTAAGGCTCCCACTTTTTCTAGACAATCGGCACTTTATGTCAACCGGGTTGTCAGCCCTGCGTGACGGCCGACTTTACTCCAGAACAAGCGTCTGGTACTCATTTCCGTTAGAGGCTGGGTCGACCCCAGGGCCTTAGTGCCGCCAGAGGGTTTGGGTCAGTTTAAAAATCCTGACCCAACGGGACTTGAACCCTCTACCCTCTGGCTTGTAGCTCAGTGCCTTAACCACTACGCTAATTTTTCAAAACATTAAATAAATATCAACGTTCCTTAATTACGATCAGTCATAAATACTTTCAGATTAATTTGTACCTGTCTGTATAAATTAATGGAGTAAATAAACCTATAATAGGCTAAGATGGACTCTGGGGTCCACTTTATCGTACTATGGTTGAGTCCATATAACTCATTGACATCTGGAGATTAATAAGCGTAGCTAAATTAGCTGGCTTAAAACATCCCCACTACGGAGCACCATACGGGCAAGTACAGGGTGTACATAGATAGATATAAAATAAGAAAAAGTATATAAAAAAAGGAAATAATTACAAACAGGAATGAGATGCACAAAGAAATTAAACATAGGCTCAATTCTGAAAATGCATTTTTATTACGCATTGCAGGGACTCTTTTCTCCCCAACTCCTTTCTAAAAACGTTAAACTGAAAATATATAAACCTGTTATTCTACCAGTTATATTATATGGATGTGAAACATGGACTCTTACTTTAAGGGAGGAAAGAAGATTACGACTATTTGAGAATTATGTTCTTAGGAAAATTTTTGGACCAAAGAGAGATGAATAGACAGGTGAATGGAGAAGACTACTTAACAGTGAACTACATGGTCTTTATCTTCTTCCTTCCAAGTATTAGGCCAAGGCCTGTTACGATCCTATAGAAAATTTTCCCTCCAGCGTTTCATAGGACGGCCCAGTGATCTTCGTCCTCTTGGTATATAATTATAAACAGCTTTGGGGATCCGATTTGAACCCATTCTTTCAAGATGGTGTTTCAAATGGTCTTTATAGGAAGCCAAAATGAGATGAAAAGGGAGGTGAATGGGGAAAATTACATAATAGTTAGCTACATGATTTGTATAGGAAACAGATATAATAAGAACAGTTAAGTCTCGTAGACTGCGATGGGCAGGACATGTTGCACGATTGGGAAAGAAGACGCACATGGAAGCTTCTTCTAAAAAGAACAGAGGGAAAACTCCCAGTTGGTAGACCAAGAATGAGGTGGGAGAATAACATTATTCGTGATTGAGGGAAATATGATTGAAAAACATTAACACAGGATCGGGATATATGGAGAGCTTATGTCCGCGCAATCGTGAATCTACAGGTTCGATAAAGCCGGTGAATTATTTTAGCAAAAAAGGGAATTTTTTGTATATAAATGTAGGCTTTCACGGCCGGCGTCTTGATCGATATTTGGTTCGTCTTCCGGGCTTATAGGCCGTGGTCTGGTTGTCTTCTTACTCGACGTTTCGTCTACTGCTGCGGTAGACATCATCAGGAGATACTGCATGTTCTCTGTGAACTCCTCAACAGACTGCAGCCGACTGTTGAGGAGTTCACAGAGATCACGCACTATCTCCTGATGATGTCTACCGCAGCAGTAGACGAAACGTCGAGTAAGAAGACAACCAGACCACGGCCTATAAGCCCGGAAGACGAACCAGATATGGAATTTTTTATGTTTGCATCATTAATTATTTATAGAGATGTGAGTTTTGATGGAGTGAAGAGTAGAGAGACACGCAGCAGGTCGTGTTAGCATTAATTAGATGTTATTTTTAGACGTGAATTTTTGCGCTAAGTGAAGTTCGATACAAACACTTAAGGTCAAGCTGAAGAAAGTAAACATCCATAAATTGTGTTTTAACGTCTGTTTGTTGTGTCTCCTTTAACAATTCACACGTAAATCGATGGCTGACACATTTTATACAAAGAACAGCGGCAAAATAAACAGAATTAAGTTGTAATACGTCACAAGCAAACAAACTGCTAAATATATTTCGGGTAAGAATAAACCAATAACCATTTTAAGTTTTTAATTGTTAGCAACAGTAAATCCAACCAAAGCGAGGAGATACTAAACGACAACACGCACACATTATTGACTAACTCTAAGGAATTAGGACTGGAAGTAAATATCAATAAAACTAAATATATCGCCACACGTAGAAATACATTATATAATGGAAATGGACAGACACCTAATGACAAATGAGGGAAATTTTGAGGAAGTGGCTGAATTCAAATACCTAGGAACAATAATCACAAATAGGAATGAGATGCACAAGGAAATTAAACATAGGCTCAATTCTGGAAATGCGTGCATTATGTATTGCAGAGACTCTTGATATCCTAACTCCTTTCAAAAAACGTTAAACTGAAAATATATAAAACTATTATTCTACCAGTTATATCATATGGGTGCGAAACATGGACTCTTACTTTAAGGGAAGAAAGGGGATTAAAAGTATTTGAGAATAAAGTTCTTAGGAAAATTTTTGGACCAAAGAGAGATGAACAGACAGGTGAATGGAGAAGCCTACATAACAATGAAGTGCATGGTCTTTACAGGAAGCCAGATATAATAAGAACAGTTAAGTCTCGTAGACTGTGATGGGCAGGACATGTTGCACGTATGGGGAATGAAAGACTAGCATGGAAGCTTCTTGTAGGAAAAGCCAGAGGGGAAACGCCCAGTTGGTAGACCAAGAATGAGGTGGGAGAATAACATTAAAAATAATTTGAGGGAAGTAGATTATACAGGAAATGATTGGAAAGCATTAGCTCAGGATAGGGATGTATAGAGAGCTTATGCCCGCGCGGCCATGAACCTACGGGTTCGATAGTCCAGTAAGTAAGTAAGTAAATCCAACCCCATATATTGTCTTAGAGGTCAGAATTTTGAGAAAGTTGACAGTGTTAAATCCCTGGGTTCTACACCAGCAAATCAATGGATTCGTGTTCATCAGGGATTGTCTTGTTCCGAATGGAGAGAAGCAATCAAAATACAAGCCAATGTATCCGCGGTGCGTTCTTTGCCGGGTAGGTCTAGGAACGATACCCTCTGTAGACGTTGTCGCAGAGAGCACGAAACCCCGATGATGTGATGGGTGATAAATGATAATGAAGCACCAGGAGTGTTCTTAACCTAAATTCCAGACCATGGGCAACCAAATAAATTATTCCCATTCAGGAAAAAAAATCCTATGGTTTTACCGGGAACCGTACCCGGGACGTCATGAACAGTAGTCAGGAACGCTAGTCACTAGCCCATGAAGCTGGTCAAGTTCAATGCTATTTCAAAATTCGTATCTGTAGTAGAAACATAATGGTGACGTAATATACATTGTACCCCACTGAGCACACTTCATGCAACTGAAGGGATCAACAACTGTGCATAAAGTGAGATACACTGAGCATCTAAACGACCAGACCTGCTATAAACTATTAATTTTCAAGCTGCGTACAGTAACGTGGAACCATTCTCTTCATTTGACTAAAAACACCCTATAGCTAACTCACTGGCATTATCGAACACGTAGCTTTATGGCAGCGCGAACATAAGCTCTCCATATATCCCTATCCCCAGCTAATGTTTTCCAATCATTCTCTGTATAATCTACTTCCCTCAAATCATAGTTAATGTCATTCCCCACCTCATTCTTGGTCTACCCTCTGGTTTTCCTACAAGAATCTTCAATGCACGGCTTTCATTCCCCATTCGTGCTACATGTCCTGCCCATCGCAGTCTTACTTACTTACTTACTCACTGGCACTATCGAACCCATAGGTTCATGACCGCGCGGACATAAACTCTCCATATATCCCTATCCTCAGCTAATGCTTTCCAATCATTACCTGTATAATCTACTTCCCTCAAATCATAGTTAATGTTATTCTCCCACCTCATTCTTGGTCTACCAACTGGGCGTGTTTCTTCTGGCTTTCCTACAAAAAACCTCCATGGAAGTCTTTCATTCCCCATACGCGCAACATGTCCTGCCCATCGCAGTCTACGAGACTTAATTGTTCTTATTATATCTGGCTTCCTATAAAGACCATGTAGTTCACTGTTATGTAGTCTTCTCCATTCACCTGTTTATTCATCTCTCTTTGCTCCAAAAATTTTCCTAAGAACTTTATTCTCAAATACTTGTAATATCCTTCCCTCCCTTAAAGTAAGAGTCCATGTTTCGCACCCATATAATATAACTGGTAGAGTAACAGGTTTATATATTTTCAGTTTAACGTTTTTTGAAAGGAGTTGGGACATCAAGAGTCTCTGTAATGCATAATGGCAGGCATTTCCAGAATTGAGCCTATGTTTACTATATTTGTGCATCTCATTGCCACACCCTGTACCTAGAATATGAAATTAGATTTCAATATTCAACTAGTAATAAACCTAGATGCGAAATGGAACGTACCAAGTTTACTTGAAGCAAAAAGTATGGAAGACGTTTCGTTCAAGTTTATGTAGTGTTTTATAGGTGTTATTTCGCCGCACTTACTGTAGAATGTATTCATAGCATATTACCGTAGAGAAGCGGGTAAGCTTTTTATAGGGAAATACGGTATAGTCTATTCCTCTACGTAATTTCAGTTGGTTGCATATCGGTGACACGATCCCCTCCTCTAAGCTGTCAAAAAAGGGGTCTGATATTTTCTACATGGCTTGCCTTATATTTCTTACCCACTCCTCCTCTCCACTTTTTCTAGCCACCTTCGGTTTTATATAGCACTTCGTTCCGAGTCACAAAGCGAACCTTCCTAAAACACCAGTTTTTTTCAGACTTTGCGACGAAAATTTGATTTTGGTCGTACTGACACATCCACTCTCCTATTTTAAGAGGGAAGAAAGTAGAGGGAAATTCAAAGTGGAATCCAGAGAAAAAAATTCAAAGAAAAGGTGGAAGAATTTGTGAATTCTTAAGGGCACAAAAGAACACTTTTTTCTGATATAACATAAAAGCAGACCAATTTAAAAAAGACCCGACTATGAATTCGAGGATCTAGATTGAAAAATGATGAAAATATGAATGTCATACAGAAAACATGTTAGCAGGAATTTTCAAAGTGAAAGAATATTTCTTCTATATTTTCCAAAGTCGTTCTTTTATTTTATTCTTTTCCATTCCATCTGTCTCTACTGGAATTCTTAAAATATGTACACATTTACAGGAAATTTACTCGAGTAGTGGTATGGGAGACCGTTCAACGCTTTCTGTCTATCGAACCCTCAGCTAATGTTTTCCAATCACCCTTGTATAATATACCTCCCTCAAACCTTGGATAAAGTTATTGTTCCACCTCATTCTTGGTCTCCCCTCATAAGCTTCCATGCACCTCTTGCATTCCTCATACGTACCACATGTCGTGTCCATCGCAGTTTACGAGACTTAACTATTCTTATTATAGGTATCAGATTTCCTACAGATATCATGTAGCTCACTATTATGTAGTTTTCTCCATTCACCTGTCTGTTCATCTCTTTGGTCCAAAAATTTTCCTAAGAACTTTATTATCAAATACTCGTAATCTCATTACTTCCCTTAAAGTAAGAGTCCATGTTTCGCACCCATATAATGTAACTGGTAGAATAACAGTTTGATATATTTTCAGTTTAACGTTTTTTGACAGGAGTTGGGACGTCAAGAGTCTCTGTAATACATAATAGCACGCATTTCCAGAATTGAGACTATGTTGCGGGAATTTCTCACATAAGACTAGAAAGCATAATAATAGTCCCTCCGATTGGTTGCTGGCCAAACGAAGTCAAAACAAGTGATGGGGCTGCCATCTTAGAGCCTGTGGTTAGGCTTTTCTGGAGAAGAAAAGAAAATAAAGGAAAGAAGAAATGGAAGAAAGGAAAGACTCCCTAGTCTTCGGATGCCCTAATAGCGTCGGGGTCGAAAAAACAAGAGTTAACCAAGTTAAAAGAGTGCAAAACACAAGTAAGTGGAAGAAATGTTTTGCACAGGTTGGGCACCTTGTGGTCGGCATCCACATGTCCCCTAGATCAGGGTTTTGCACAGTTTGGGCACCTTGTGGTCGGCATCCACATGTCCCCTAGATGAGGACCCCTGAGGGGTTTTACCGTCAAACGTGGTTTACTACGCGTAAAAGTTTATAAATTTACCGAAATGGGTTAACATTTGTTCTGAATGGAAAATATTTTGATTAAAGGAAAATCTGAAAAATATCACTCAAATAAACAAATAAGAGCGGATTTGTGTTTTAAAATTTGAGAGAACATCAGGTAATTAATTAACTAACAAACTGCTTGTATTTACAAACACAATACGACTGAGGTAAATATTCTATTTACTCCGCTACTTTCATTTAACACAAAAATTAACATTTGTGGCCATAAAAACCACTAGCTACATCCTATATCTCTAAAATAACTAATTTTCTTACACCATCAAATCAGTGGGTTCAGGCCATTTGGATATAAGCTCTCCATACATCCCTATTCTGAGCAAATTGTTTTCCAATCATCCTCTGTATAATCTACTTCCTTCAAATCCTGGTTAATGCGTTCTCCTACTACATTCATTGTCAATCTACTTGGCGTTCTCCCTCAGGTTTTCTTACTAGTAGCTTCGACGCCTCTATTTCATTCCCCATTCGTGCCACATGTCTTGCCCACCGCAGTCTACGAGACTTAACTGTTCTTATTATATCTGGTTTGCTATAAAGACCATGCAGTTTAGTGATGTTGAGTGATTCCGGGTTCTGTGGCCGTGGTCCATAGTTGGTGTTGATACCAGACGTTTCGCCCTCAACTGCGGAGGGCATCTTCAGTGGCGAGTGCTTCTAGGCGTGTTTCCTGGTCGGAAGCTCTACTTAGAGTGAACGCTGCGGGTGTTGTATTGATACTAGTGGTGGGAGCAGGGTGAGCGGGCGTGGCTCTTGCTGATTGGCTAATGGTCGTCTCCTTGTTGTCCCTAGTGTTGATGCATTTATTTTCTAGTGTACGGTACCAGGCCTTAGACAGTTTAATACCTTCCTCTTTTCTGTTAATATTTTCCTTATGCTTGTGTATTTCTATAGCCTCTCGATATAATCTAGGGAAATAATAGGAAGTGTGGCTAAAACTTGTGTATCATCGAATAGAATCTGGTGTCCATTCATAATGGCATGTTCTGCTACAGCCGATTTATCCATTTCTCCTTGTCTGCAGTTTCTTTTGTGTTCTGATAAACGGGTGGCTATACTTCTTTTTGTGGTCCCTATGTATGGTTTACCACACGAACAAGGAAGTCGATATACGCCGCAAGTGGAGAGAGGTGGCCGAGGATCCTTAGCTGAGCGAAGGCAGTCTTCTATTTTTCTTGTAGGTCTGTAAACTGTTTTTATGTTGTATTTTCGTAGGAGTTTCCGATACGATCTGTGACTCTTTGTACATATGGTAAGTAGGCTATGCTGGTTGAGGGTGTGTTATCCATTCTGACGTGCTGTCTTCGTGGATGTATGGTTTGTCTTATTTCCTTGGATGTGTAGCCATTTTTCTGGAAACAATTGAACAGATGGTGTTGTTCTTGTTTAAGGTGTTGTGGTTGGCATAACTTAGTCGCTCTGTCGAACAGTGTCTTAATGACACCTCGGTGTCATTAAGACACTGTTCGACAGAGCGACTAAGTTATGCCAACCACAACACCTTAAACAAGAACAACACCATCTGTTCAATTGTTTCCAGAAAAATGGCTACACATCCAAGGAAATAAGACAACCATACATCCACGAAGACAGCACGTCAGAATGGATAACACACCCTCAACCAGCATAGCCTACTTACCATATGTACAAAGAGTCACAGATCGTATCGGAAAACTCCTACGAAAATACAACATAAAAAACAGTTTACAGACCTACAAGAAAATAGAAGACTGCCTTCGCTCAGCTAAGGATCCTCGGCCACCTCTCTCCACTTGCGGCGTATATCGACTTCCTTGTTCGTGTGGTAAACCATACATAGGGACCACAAAAAGAAGTATAGCCACCCGTTTATCAGAACACAAAAGAAACTGCAGACAAGGAGAAATGGATAAATCGGCTGTAGCAGAACATGCCATTATGAATGGACACCAGATTCTATTCGATGATACACAAGTTTTAGCCACAACTTCCTATTATTTCCCTAGATTATATCGAGAGGCTATAGAAATACACAAGCATAAGGAAAATATTAACAGAAAAGAGGAAGGTATTAAACTGTCTAAGGCCTGGTACCGTACACTAGAAAATAAATGCATCAACACTAGGGACAACAAGGAGACGACCATTAGCCAATCAGCAAGAGCCACGCCCGCTCACCCTGCTCCCACCACTAGTATCAATACAACACCCGCAGCGTTCACTCTAAGTAGAGCTTCCGACCAGGAAACACGCCTAGAAGCACTCGCCACTGAAGATGCCCTCCGCAGTTGAGGGCGAAACGTCTGGTATCAACACCAACTATGGACCACGGCCACAGAACCCGGAATCACTCAACATCATGATTACCGGCCGTGAAAGCCTGCATTCAATCATGCAGTTTAGTGTTATGTAGTATTCTCCATTCGCCTGTCTGTTCATCTCTTTTTGGTCCAAAAATTTTCCTAAGTACTTTATTCTCAAATAGTCGTAATCTTCTCTCTCCACCAATGGGAGATTACGATTCTCGCCGACACCAGAGAAATTCTAACACCGATGTTAGGTTTAGTCACAATATTATCTCCTTGGTGTGGGTTTCAAAAAAATTATGGAGGACACATCGAACACCTAGATAACATATTTGAGAGTTTTTCTTTTGATTTCTAACTACAAGACTCTTAAAAGTGCAGGTGTCATTTGATGAGGTTCAAATCCCTTATGGCGAGGCAGTAAAAACTCCAGGAGTGTTTATGGATAAACATTTAAATTGTAATAAACAAATACACAACATTTGCTAAACTATCTTCTCAATAATACACTCATTAAATCGTATAATAAATTCTTTGCCATTTGTTCCAAGGAAAAGGTTAGTAGAAACACTTTGCAATGCCCCATTTTGATTATTGTGATACTCTTTTTACTGACCTAAATACTGTTCTTACCCAAAGACTTCAACGTGTTCATAATTAGTGCATACGTTTTATTTATGGTATACGCAAGATTTGATCACCTAACAAACAATACAACCATCCCTGGAACAATTGTCATGGCTTCGTCTACAATATTGTAGAATCATCCATTCCCTATGCCTTCTCTATAACATATTACACACATCATTACCTTATTATTTATCACACCGCTTCACTAGACTCTCTGATACACATAAATTAGATACCTGATCCCTCGAGCACAGTGTCCTTTATATCCCTCCTCATCACACTACCTATTATTAGAAATATTTTACAATTTCTCTTGCTAGAACATGGAATTCCCTTCCACCCTATATCAGAGACCGCCAAACTTTACCATCTTTCAGAAACAAATTGAAAATAAAATTATTAACAGAAACAACTCAATAATATTACTTTTTTAACAATTAATAACTTGTTTATACATTATTTAATAAAGATAGTATTAAGATTTGTCAATATATTTACCAAATGCCTTGTATAAGTAAGCGATAGATTAATTCATTATAGTTTATTAACTTCTTTGGAACTTCCTTCTTTTCTCTTTATGATAGTACATTCGATCTGTTATTCCTTTGAGAATGCATTATTCCATTAGTTTAATATTTTAATTGTATTTAATTTTATTGTATTATTCGACATTATTTTCATTATTATTCATTTTGACCAGATAATTAATTAATCAATTGAGTTGGTGTTTACTTGATGAAAATCCATATTCATTAATTAAATAAAAATAAAACTTAGTTTTATTTGATTTTCATATTTATTAAGATATAATTCAGTGACAGCTGTTTCGGTACACTGTACCTTCTTCAGACATGTTAACAAATTATGAATTGTGTTATTATAGTACATATCAACTGATCTAAGCAACAATACAACAATAATTTATTTAAATTTTTTAATTTAACAAAGGCGATTCATTCAAATCAAGTTGAGAATTTAACAGTTTATTACTACTTTTCAATTTATTTATTTCTACAGCCTCCAAAGGGTTCAACTTCTTACCCTTATCACAAACATGTAAAATTTCAAAATTTGTATCGAAACAATGATTAAATTGGAGTAGGTGGTTAGCATATTTTGAATATTTTAATTTCTGTTATACCCTCTCTTGTGTTCCTTTACATACTAACCACCTATTTCAATTTAATCATTGTTTCGATCCAAATTTTGAAATTTTTATGTTTGTGATAAGGGTAAGAAGTTGGACCTTTTGGAGGCTGTAGAAATAAATAAATTGAAAAGTAGTAATAAACTGTTAAATTGTCAAGATGATTTGAATGAATTGCCTTTGTTAAATTAAAAAATTAAAATTAGAAAAGAAACCAAGATAAAAATGTATAATGTTATGGCGGTTCCCACAATATTGTATGGATGTGAAACTTGGGCTCCAGTGAAAAGACAGAAGGATAGAATACAGACGGCGGAGATGAGGTTCCTAAGACAAGTAAAAGGATGTACAAGACTTGATAGAATAAGAAATGAGGATATAAGAGAAGAATTGAAAGTACAGCCTTTATTGGATAAAGTCACGAATTACAGACAGAAATGGATTGATCACATGGATGGAATGAGTAAGAAGAGATATCCATTGTTAGCAAGAAATTATCAAGCAAGAGGAAGACATGATGTTGGAAGACCTAGAAGACGTTGGGCTGATGCATTATGAAGTCGGAACGGGCAATTGCCTAATCCCTGGAGTGATGATGATGATGATAAATTAAAAAATTTAAATAAATTATTGTTGTATTGTTGCTTAGATCAGTTGGAACACAATTCATAATTTAACATGTCTGAAGAAGGTACAGTGTACCGAAACACCTGTCACTGAATTATATCTTGATAAATATGAAAATCAAAACTAAGTTTTAATTTTATTTAATTAATACATAATTAATTGTTTCGTGTGTACTATTATTATATTTCTTTTTGTATTTAAATGTAACGTATGTTTGTTCCGGTGAGTGGAAGAGAAGGCCACATGGTCTTAACTCCACCAGGATAAATTTAAATAAATACATTATTTGAAACTAAATCCCACAGATAATTTGCAGAAGTCTGTATGACAAAGTGTTCTAAAAACCAGTGTCTGATAACTCTAACTGTGGAGTCTGCACAGTTGACAGAGTCTGTTTGTAACGGTATCAACTTTCCTATTTCACGGACTCGCAGAATTATTTGTGACGTAACACGATGAACGATATCAGGAGGCGCTGGAACGAAACAGTCAACTATTTCAGATTTGTGCTAAATAATCTAATACTGTTTGTGGGGAGAAGTTTCTACGTCACAGAACAAAAACACTGTCACTGCCCGTACTGTACGGCTGGCTGACTCCCCCCACCCAGAATTGGTAATGAAGGCGTAATTATAAGGGAGGAGACCCTCAGCAGAATTCACTCTCTGAATACCTTATTTTTAACCAGAGTCCAGTTGTAGAGGTGCGACTTCACCAACTCATTTCCAAGTTTGTTTTCATTATAACTCCATTTCTTTAAATGCTGAAAAAAATCGATGCCAGATTTATACTTCAAATTGCATAATTTCAAACTACGCTAAACTCCAGGATCAATAACGAAAAATAGTTTATCATAAGTAATGCTAATTTTCAGCCAATGTTTTCCAATCATTCTCTGTGTAAACTACTTCCCTCAAATCATAGTTAATGTTATTCTCCCACCTCATTCTTGGTCTACCAACTGGGCGTTTTCACTCTGGTTTTCGTGCAAGAAGCTTCCATGCACGTCTTTCATTCCCCATTCGTGCCACATGTCCTCCCCATCGCACCCTACAAGACTTAACTGTTCTTATTATATCTGGCTTCCTATAAAGACCATGTAGTTCACTGTTATGTAGTCTTCTCCATTCACCTGTCTGTTCATCTCTCTTTGGTCCAAAAATTTTCCTAAAACTTTATTCTCAAATACTTTTAATCCCCTTTCTTCCCTTAAAGTAAGAGTACATGTTTCGCACCCATATAATATAATATGGTAGAATAATAGTTTTATATATTTTCAGTTTAACGTTTTTGGAAGGAACTGGGACATCAAGAGTCTCTGTAATGCATAATAGCACGCATTTTCCAGAATTGAGCCTATGTTTAATTTCTTTGTGCATCTCATTCTTATTTGTGATTATTGTTCCTAGGTATTTGAATTCAGCCACTTCCTCAAAATTTCCCTCATTTGTCCATTTCTATTATACAGTATAATGTATTTGCTGTGTGACCATATATTTAGTTTTCTGTGTAAGAAATTTACACTTGAGAGATGGGAGTGACCATGAGAGCCTGAAAAGTACGCACTGAACAGGTGACAGGGGTTGTTTATCTTAGCGCAGAGACCACAAACCTGCTGTCAGCTGTCAGACGTGTCGAGCTATCGATTTCTGATCCTGCACTGATTATACCCTGTCAGCGGGCTGTTTAGTTCCAGCCAATATATAACATTTCCCACGCACATGGGAACATTTCTAGAGCAGAACTCGGTACTGAATATCACATCTGTTCAATTATTTTACTAAGAATTGTTAATCCATTGCATCCAGGGGAACTACACAACTCTAGACTTGTCTCTTAAACACATGGTTGACTTGTATTATCAATAATGTGGTTCTATAACCATTGCATTAATAATCAAAACATAGCAAAAATAAGGTTATACAAAACACTCATTAGACCAGTAGTTACATACGCTTGTGAAACTTGGACCCTAAAGGTAACTATAAAACATTAATTATTAATTTTTAAAAGTAACATTTTAAGAAGAATATTTGGACCAAATAGAAGAACTGATAACTGTTGGAGAATCAAAAATAACGAACTAAACAAATTAATAAACATGCGAACTGAGCAAAAAAAAAGAAACTTTTTTTTTGTCTCAGAAAGAAAAATATGTAATTCTGATAGTATTTTTTCTCCTGAATTCAAATATGATTTCCTCTCCGTTATGCAAGGTTTCCGAGAGACAGGAATTTATAATTTCAAACACTTTAATATTTTCTACATTCGTAACTACACAATATTCGAACATTCGGACTCACCTAGAAAGAAAGAAATGATGATTTTCTGCTATATTTCGCCTGTGGAGCATCACTCTTGATGGTCCAACAATAATCGGCCAGCATATTAGGATTCCATTTGCCTTGATATCTCTTTTCCATAGCTGAAATCTGCTGAGTTAGCTCATTTGGTTTTATTTTAAAATGGAAAAATGTACGAAAAAAAGTTTATTAAAAAATAATTATTTAAATCCATTAATTTAAATTGAAATAAACAAAACTGTGGGTGATGGGTAAATTCCGAATACATATTTGAAAACACGATAAAAAACTGCATTAAGTACAACTATTGGTACTCATGAGACAAAAATCATGTTGACCCGTGTAATCAGAATGTAATAAATCATATCAGATCTCTCAGAATTAGTTGGCTTGGACATTTGATAAGAATGGATGATCAGAGACTGGTCAAGAAACTCTATAAATGGAAACCTATAGGAGGCAGAGCTTGTTGGAAGACCGAAGATCAGATGGGAGGATGACACAATGAACGATCTAAAGGAAATGAAAGTGACTAATTTGAATATGGCAAAAGACAGATTGGCATGGAGGAGGATTGTTGAGAAGACCAAAACTTTCACTTTTGAATTTGTCGCGCCTTGGATGATATACACGAGTCCACCGCAGTGGTCTAGTTCTAATTATTCTTTTTGGGGGGGGGGGGATTACGCGCAGTGGCTCAGACAATTTCTTATGAAGTAAGATTGACATTTATTATTTCAGACGTATTTTTTCTTTCATTTTTTTTAGCCTTCTTCCATAGTAGATTATGTCCCACTATTGGTAGCGTGCTGCCTTGTCACGCAGCGGGCCCGGGTTCGATTCCGAGTCGGACAAGCTCATGGGTGAGGGTTTTCGGGGTTTTTCCTCACCTGTAAGACAAATTTCAGAAAGCGTAGGGCCGAACAGTCCCCGAAAATCATCCGACCATCATCATCTTCCTTATCATTATCATCATCATCCTTCACCGGTGTGGAAAGCAACGGGAAGCTACCACACCTATATATATATATATATATATATATATATAGCAAAGCTGCAAGCATAGTATGAAAATGGTATTATTGCAGTGAAGGACCTGCCTTCGGGCAGAATTACTATGGATGGAATATAGAATATTTTGTCATATGGAAGTGAAACTTGGTTTTTGACGGAATTACAAAATAATAAAATTAGAACAGTTGAATTTGATTATTTTAGAAGAAGCCTCCAAAAAACAAGACAGGATAAAATAAGAAATGAATTCCTTTGGAGAGAAATGAATGTCGCCACAGCTGTTGTTAAGAGGATTGAAAATCTAACTCTTAAACGGTATGGCCATGTACAAAGAATGGAAGATGAAAGATGGCCAAAAATATATACCAATAGTCACCCGCTGGAAGAAATAAACGTGGCAGACCAAGATGGAAATGGAAAACTTATGTCAGAATTATAATGGATTTTAAGAATTTGGGAGAGGGAGATTGGAGTGATAGAAATAAATGGAAACTTAAGACAGCGAACCTATAAGTGGGGGGGGGGGAAGCCGAAGAAGAAGAAGAAGAATTAAATATTTTCACCTCACCCGTTCTAACAAACTTGTAAATACGATTTAGACCCATAGATCGTCGTAGGAATAAACAATAAGCGTAAGGCACAAAGTAGGGCGGGAGACGGAAATGAAGTAATGCCACAGAGTGTCGGACAGCTTTGTGTCAGGAATCTATAACCGCTCGTCTTTACGCCACGGTGAGTTAATGGTTGCATTAAATATTCAATTATCAGTTGGGAAAGAAGTAGAGTGCATGATATAATATGTAAATGGTCTGCAAGGAGCCATTCCCTAGTCTCATAGGCATTTCCTAATGGCAACAACACAAAAGAAATTAGATAGCCTTCCATATACTTGAACCATCCAATTTTCACAATTTTCCACAATCATACTCTCTTGAGAAATTCAATAAACTACTCTTTATAGAAATTGAAAAAATCTTAATATAAAAAGTATATATTCTTAATTATTAAGTTTTTTTACAAATTCGGGGGGGGGGATTTAAAAAAACTTAATAATTAGGAATAAAATTAAGCTGTTTACTTAAAATCATTATTTAACTATAGTTACTTTAAAATATTTATATATTTAATGTAAACGGCGATGTTTGAAAACAAATGAGAAACGATTGGCATGCTTCATTTCCTTCCTTTGTTCATCACTGCAACCAGATCATATTATTTATTGCCAAAGGATCGCAATGTTGTAAGAATGCACCCTAGTGGAGAAATTTATAACCAACGTTATAGGCATTAATTAATTTGATGTCCTATGATATAAATATGTCAATTATATTTTTCTGCAACGTCATTTCCTGGAAAATAATTCATTTAAGAAAGTGCAAACAGTGTTTTCTTTTTTTTGTGGTATAATCAATTGTTACAAATGTTTTTATGTTATCTATCACATGCGCTTTCTGCTGACATTCATGCACTATATATATATATAATATATATATATATATATATATATACAGGGCTTCCAGTATAAAACCGGACACTCTGCGGTTGGCAGAGTGAAATGCGGACGAGGAGAGAGCGCTGCCTGACGGGTGAAACCCCGTGAGGTCTGTCCGGTTTTATATTGGAAGCCCTGTATATATATATATATATATATATATATATATATACAATCTGGTAGCCGTATTTTTTAGAGGGTCGGTCACTGCAAAATAATGCTATGACCTAATCAGAATGTTAAAAAGGAGGCGCTTTCTTTATTTTGATAAACTTTAGTTGGTAAATTTTAGACGAAATACGACTGTGATTGGTTGTAAATAAAGAATCATTGAAATGTGATTGCTCATTGACTCCCATTTGGGGCATGTGTTAAATAATCAAAATAAAATCAATTACTGAGAGATTTTCAACAATGTCTATTAATTATTACTGTCAGGTTTAGGCAAGGACTTAAGAAACTTAGTAAGTTTTCCCCTCGTTTTGCTGTTTTTAAAAGGTCATTCAATTAACATTGATATTCAGCTGTGAATTCTGCGATAGAATTCCTTATTTGTCTTCGGATTTCTTGATTCAGCGTGATATAGACGCAAACGACTCGCCAACGCGTATAAACGGTCAACCATTTATATTTTTACTTTAAGCGGCAACACTTCTTTTTTTCTGCTTCAGAACCTTTTTTTTCCTTTTACTCCACATTATAAATTGACAACAAAATAGATGAGAGACGTGTCATTCAATAACATTTATTGCAACGAATGACAAACTGAAACAATAAAACACCGATCGTGGCGTGGGCAACATTTATAACGGACGTAGCTGCGCGTGAAATACGGCGGCGGTGGCTTTTAACAACGAACTTTAGGCTTATAGTGACAATAAGGTTTGTTTTACTTTGATATTAATTTGTCCATTTGGTTTGAATCCACTTGACACGTGCGTGCAGTAAAAAAAACTTGCCGATGCGTTAATAAAGGACACTAATCATCCTAATATACGGACTGGATCCCCGAATAAAGGAATTTTTAACCACGAAAACAGGAACTGTGACACAATTTTTTAACCCGCGAATAAGGAGCTTCTACTGTACAGAATAATTAGGTCTGAGTAAGTCCTGATTTTTAAATATGAGACTGATTCAGCATTTGGAGGCCTGTGGTCGAGGCTAAATTGAAAACTTTCTAATTTAATTATCGCGTTACTCATTACAAATTCATCCAATTTGCATGCAGGAGGATTAGAGTTGAAATCCATGTATCATCCAAATTAATTAATATTTTAGTTCCTTCGTAAACCGCTTAAAATAAATACGGGCTGTTCTTATTTTATTATTATTTCATCAAATAATTGAAAAAAAAAACATTTTATATGTGATGTGGAGCAGAAACCGAAGATTTAATATTAGAAGATCAGAAGGGGTATATTAGAGGATGTGAAGAATTTGAGTATCTGGGAGTAAAAGTAGATAAAGAGGATAAACAAGAAAGTGATATTAAGAACAGAATAAATAAAGGTAGAGCAATAACAGCAATGATGAATGGAGTCTTATGGAACAGACATATAACCAGAAACAGTAAGTTATAAATAATATATAATTCAATAGTGAGAAGTTTGGAAATTCAACAAAAACTTAGAACAAAAACTTATGTCGTTGGAAGTGGATTTCTTGAGGAGAGCAGCAAGATGTTCAAAATAATAAATATTGTCCTACGAGAAAAAAAAAATAGATATTCAAAAGTAGATTATATAAGATACAAGCAATTAAATTGGTATGGGCACGTACCACGAATGCAAGAAGAAAGATTACCCAGAAAAAAACATTGGGATGGTGTCCACCTGGAAGAAGAAGGAAAGGAAGACCTCGAAAACCGTGGATGTAAGAAATAAGAACTGGAATGAGAACAAGAGGACTGGAGGACATGGAGTGGATGGATAGATACGAGTGGAGAAGAAAAATGAAATTTTACGCACATAAAGATTTGTAAACATTGAAAATATGTAAATAAATAAATTAAAGAATTATTCACAACGCAAACAATTTTTAACTTTGCCGTGGAAACAAACAAATCCCTCCATGATGTGGTGTAGTGGCTTGCGTGCTTAAATGATCCTGAGAGCTATGCCGGCGGTAGCACTGCTGCCGATAGGGTTACCCATGCCGGACTGATCGAAGTTGATAAGTCAGACGAAAAAAGTACCTTGGTCGAAAGAGTGACGATCTTTCACCGTAAAAATACAACCGTCAAGAAATGCGGACATGGGTTCTACTGGGGTAAAATTTTCCGGAGGTCAAATAGTCCCCCATTCGGTTCTCCGGGCGGGGACTACTTCAGGGAACCCATGCCAAATGCTCAAACACAGGGACATGTTCCTAGGAACTTGGAATGTTAGGATTTTATACAATAGCGGGGCGCTAGAGGTATTAACCCGTGAATTAGATACATCAGCCTTGGATATAGTCGCTTTACAGGAAGTTAGGTGGCCAGGAGAAGGTAGTCAGGAATCAGTAAACTTTGCGTTATACTACGGGGGTGCAGAAAGACCTGCATTTTGAACGCATTTGCTAGTCCGAAGGAGGATCGTGTCCGCTATCCGAGATATTAAGTTCGTCAGTGATAGGATATCATACACAATTCTAAAGGGAAAAGACATGATTTTGTAATCGTAAATGTACATGTTCCCACAGAAGACAAAACAAGACAAGATCAGGGATGAGTTCTATGAGGTTCTTGTAGGAAAACCAGAGGGAAATCGCCCAGTTGGTAGACCAAGAATGAGGTGGGAGAATAACATTAACTACATTTGAGAGAAATAGATTATACAGGTAATGATTGGAAAACATTAGCTCAGGATAGGGATATTAGGGGAGCTTATGTCCACGCGTTCACGAACCTATGGGTTCGATAGTGCCAGTGAGTTAGTTAATATCTAATAATTATATTTGGAAACAGCACCCGATAGCATCTGTTACAATGCGATGACGGGGAGGCACTAGTTAAGGTCTGGATTCACGACAACCAATGCAAAGAAACTCCAGCTTGATTTGTCGCAATCTTTTAAAATAACAAATAATGGAATAAGGCAAGTTTATTCGCTCGTCTTTATTTAATATTATCCTAGAGAAAGTGAAAAGAGATGCCGATTAACAAATTTGAAGTAATACGCTCCGTAATTTAATTATTATAACTCATTTTGCTCTGTCGGTAACAAAGATTTACGCCCGTGTATACCCGAGTTCGTGCCACTATTTTACCCTCTTAAACATGTTCATTTAATTACGTTAGGTTAGCTTTTAGATATTAAATTCTATGGAATTTAATGATTTTTATCTAATTTTACTCGTAAATAAAATACTGTCACGATCTCCCTTAATACCGCTCTTTCCGTCGATAACAACAGGTTTCAACAATACAACTCTCTCGATAACAAAGATTTATGTCAGTATATAACCGCGTTTATGTCGGTATTTTACCCTCTTTGTTTATTAATTTTACGATTAGAGTAATTTAATTACGCCAGATTATCTTTTGTATGTCCACCGCGGTGGTATCGAGGTGCCTTGTCACGCAGCGGGACCGGGTTCGATTCCCGGTCGGGACAGGCTCGTGCGTGAGGTTTTTTTCGGGAATTTTCCTCAACTGTAAGGCAAATGTCAAGAAGCTTAGGACCCAACGGTCCCCGAAAATCATCCGGCCATCATCATCATCCTTCACCGGTGTGGAAAGCAACGGGAAGCTACCTGTAGAACGCAAGTTTGTGAAGTGTTTTACGGATTGTCGGAAATTAAAAACCTCGCTATCGCTCGGAATTTAAACATTTTCCTAGCTTCTTTAAAAACCACTTCCCAACCTCGCATCGTAATGTACTGTTTTCTTCTGTTTGTTTTTTAAGTGTCCTTTCATTAATATTAATTTTTGTCTTTTAAATTTATTTATTTTCTTGTTCAACATATAAAAGTTCAACATTTACTATTATTCAAACTAGACTTCCTTCATGTGCCTACATTAATGCACTGTGAAGTGGCAAAGTACACAAACATCACAGAAGTAAGATACAGAACGCCATTAGTTCCTTGAACTATCCATTAAAGTTTTTCGATGTATATTGCCTGTATACAGGTTTATTTTCGAGCTTGCGTTGGAGAATTAAAAGACCGTATCAGTTGAACGGAACTTTTGTTGCGACAATAAATCAATAACGTTTCAACAACATAATAAAAACAAACAAAACTACTCAAGTTGTGCGAGATTTAGGTCAGCGATAGCAGACGAGAGCTGTTCACTCAAATATTTCCTAAAATTGCAGTTCGATTAGAACAGGAGATGGGTCAGCAGCCAATCAACTTTAAACGGATGTCATCTTGTTTATATTCATGGTCCATATTAGAGATTCGCTCATTGGAGAACTGTTCTTTATTTATCACAAGTAATGCCACGAGTGATTTCCAAATTATCGATAAATTCACGACTCACGAAGTGAGGAGTGAATTTATCTAGAGAATTTGGAAATCAAGAGTGGCATTTGTTAGGACTATTTAACGAATAAAATTAAGCTGTTTACTCACAAATCATTATTTAACTATAGTTATTTTAAAATATTTATATATTTAATGTAAACGGCGATGTTTGAAAACAAATGATAAACGATAGGTACGCTTCTACAGCTTCTTTTGTTTATCACTGCAATCAGATCATACTATTTATTGCCAAAAGAACGCAATATTGTAAGAATGCTCTCTAGTGTACAAAAAAATGAAACACATCAAACTGTATATTAATTCATTTCTGATGTCGTATGATGTAAATATGACAATTATATTTTTGTGGATTGTTACCTGGGAAAAAATACATTTAAGAAAGTGCAAACAGTGGTTTCTTTTTTTGGTGGTATAATCAATTGCTACAAATGTTTTTATATTAACTCCCGCATGAGGCATGTGTTGACATTCATGCACTATATATAAACAATCTGGTAGCCGTGTTTCTTACAGGCTCAGTCACTGCAAAATAATGGTCAGACCTGTTCAGAATATTAAAAAGGAGGAGCTTTCTTTAATATGGTAATTAAACACTGATAAATATTTCGTGAAACAGGACTCTGATTGGTTGAAACGTGATTGGTCATTGACTCCCATTTGGGGCATAAGTTAAATAGTCATCTAAACCAGCGGTTCCCAACCTTTCTCGACTCGCGAGCCCCTTCCACAACGATCTGAGTTGGGTGAACCACTGACTTTTAAATATACATACAGTAGACATGCATACAATTTAAATCCAAGCAAAAGGTTTAATAACCTTAAATTAACTTAACCCTTAACGGTTAAAACCTAAAGTTACTCTAGTTACGGCTTAACAACGTGTAGACCTAGTTGTAGCGAAATCAAATGCATTCCTAACCTTGTTACATAACTGTAAATCAGGCATTCGTGGTAATAGAATATTACGATGGGATGTTGGGAACTTGTTTTTACAGAAGCCAGGAAAAAATATTTAAAAATCGAGCGATAGCCAGGTTTTTTATTTCCGAAATTCTGTAAAACACTTCACAAAACGTGCGTTGTACATTATTTTTTGCGCGATGGTGTTTTCATAATAATAAATCTTCTTCTTTTCCTTAAACTTAATTTGTAGGATTTTCATCCTGTTTATTTCCAAAATCACTCCTCGGAGGAAGACGTATTGGATGTGCATTCACTGTCTATCCATCTCTTGGCTGGTCTTCCTCTTGTTCTTCTCCCGTCCATTGGTCTATCTTCTTTAGCTCTTTTTGCAAGTCGGTTGTCTTCCATTCTTTCTATATGACATTTCCAATATTTTCGTCTATCTATAATAAATTGGTTATGTCTTGAATATGACATTTGTCCCTAATTTCTGTGTTGTGTATTTTATCAATAACGTTTTCCCCTGAATAGTTCTTAAGAACTGCAGTTAGTTGATTAAAATAATAAATAATAGTAAAATAATAACTTCTTTGTTGGAAATATTTGCGTTCATTATAAACAATTGACTAACATTAGCAGTGTGGGCAATGTATATTAGTTGAAACAACAGGAGGCCTTGAGAACAATTATTGATAAAATGGCCGCAAGTATTTTTACTGTTTTATATTGTTTCAAATAAGTTCAGTTCATTTAAAATGCAGTGATTTGTTTCGTATAATGTATATTAACACTACCTTTTGGATACATTTTCCTATATACATTGTATGTAGTGTACATAAAGAGTAGTGGTTTTTACTTCCCGCACGTGGCTGTAAATGTAATATTACAGTATAGTTATTTAGGTTGGCAACCCCGAAATGTAGGAAGTTGAATTTTCAATCATGGTCGCCATTGCTTAAGTACTACTAAACGCACTATCGCGCAAAAATAATAATTTATTAATGTGATAAATTCGCGATGTTACACATATGTAAGAAGGCACATCAAGGGTTGATTTAATTTTAAAATAATAATAATAATAATAATAATAATAATAATAATAATAATAATAGCAATAATAATACTAATAATAGTTACTTACTCACTGGCTCTATCGAACCCGTAGGTTCATGGCCGCGCGGACATAAGCTCTCCATACATCCCTATCCTCAGCCAATGCTTTCCAATCATTCCCTGTATAATCTACTTCCCTTAAATCATAGTTAATGTTGTTCTCCCACCTCATTCTTGGTCTACCAACTGGGCGTTTTCCTTCTGGCTTTCTACAAGAAGTTTCCATGCACGTCTTTCACTCCCCATACGCGCAACATGTCCTGCCCATCGCAGTCTACGAGACTTAACTGTTCTTATTATATCTGGCTTTCTATAAAGACCATGTAGTTCATTGTTATGTAGTCTTCTCCATTCACCTGTCTGTTCATCTCTCTTTGGTCAAAATATGTTCCTAAGAACTTTATTCTCAAATACTCGTAATCTCCTTTCCTCCCTTAAAGTAAGAGTCCATGTTTCGCATCCATATAATATAACTGGTAGAATAATAGTTTTATATATTTTCAGTTTAACGTTTTTTGAAAGGAGTTGGGACATAATAATACTAATAATAATATTTATTATTATCATTCCACGTGCCTATATTCAATGTCCGTTTTCGTTGCTTTTGTCTTTCATACTTTTTTCTGTCCGGCTTTGATTGATTTGGTCTTTTAGCATTTTGTTTTTTTTTCTAATGTGTGGGGAGCTGGCCCACAGCATAAACCCCCAACCTGGAGGACCAGGAAAATTTCTGTCTGGGTTTTCCTCCCATAGCCTTTGAAGATCCCTCTTCACCGCAAGGCAGCGTTTCTCTATTTCCCTTAGAGATAGGGTTGCCTCTTCCGCCAGATCCGCCGTGATGAAGGACTCCTTCTGCGCCGACTCTGCCGTTGAGGTCTTCACCGTAACCCTGGCTTACAGAGTACTATCAGTCGGAGCCAACTGAACCCTGGTTTTTTAACGAGGTTGTTACTCCTCCCCCTCCTCCTTTCTCATCCGGGCTTGGGACCGGCCATGGCGGAGTGAGGTATGGGCAATCAATAAGTACTACAAGAATAGACTAATAGCTCTAGAAATGGATTATTTACGAAGAAGTGCCAGAAAGTCTAAATTAGAACGTGTCACAAATAAGGAAATTAGAAACAAAATGGAAGCAGAAGAAAGCATAATTGAAAGAATTGAGGAAAAGGAATTAAAGTGGTTAGGACATGTTTTAAGAATGGAATATGAGCGATGGCCGAAGCAACTATATGAATGACATCCTAACAGAAAGAAGAAAAGAGGAAGACCAAGGTTAACATGGAAGGAAAACATGAAGACAGTAATGCAAGCTAGAGGGCTAAGCATCGAAGATGCCCAAGACCGTAGGCTTTGGAGGTTTGGCACGGGAAGACGGCAGCAGCTGTAAAACCCGAAGATAGATAGATTATTATCTATTATTATTATTACTATTATTGTAATGCTGCAAACATGAAGGAAACAATAATAGACCCAACTTTGAAACCTGCCATTAAGGAAAGTTTTGGCGAACACTCTGCGGGTTCGCGAAACGAAAGATGGGAAACGAAGATGTAGACACTTTGAAGAGTATCATATGACAGAACGATAAACAATACTACATAGGCCTATCTGATTTTACTTTCTCCTTTCCTGCCTTAAAGTAACAGTCCACATTTCACATCCATATAATATAACTGGTAGAATAACAGTTGTATATATTTTCAGTTTAACTTCCATCAACAGCACACTAACTGTTTATTTTGTATTATAATATGTTTTTAAAAGCCCTACACGTGACTAATAATATGCTTACGTAACTGTAAAACAATATTTAAAATAAGTGAAACAACCCATAAATAATATAAATAATGTATCTCATATATTTAATATGAATTATTCACATTGCAAATTTATATGTATTAAAATTATCATTGAACAATTTTAGAAAAACAAAATGCATTTTCCATTTCACAAAAAATAAAAGTAAAACATAGGAGAATGAATTCAACATACTGATGAACAGTCGCCTATTACAATCACCTCTCAATTGACAAGCACCTGATTTTTTATCTTTATGTTTAATAAAATAGGAGTATATAGGCTTCGTGTACTGACAATAATTATATGATTCACATAAAACTCTTACGTGCCTGCAGTGAGACACAAGATGCGTTTCCATTTCCTGGGCAGTTCTTATAAACTGTATTTACTTACTTTTACTTTTGAGGGTCTCTCCTATTTCAGCGGTTACCCTGTATTCCCATTCGCCATTCATCTTCCTCCAGACCTCGGTCGTTCATCAATCTATGGAACTCTCCTCTCCAAGTTGTTCTTGACCTGCCCCGTTTCCTTCTACCAGAAGGTGACCATTCCAAAAGAGATAAACTGTATTTAGTTTTAAAAAATCACACTTACTTGACAATCATTATTTATTGTACTCAGTTATGAATCAACAATGTAAAAGCTGGAACATTTGGCACTAAGCTGCATGATGCAAAATTTATATTAGTATTTTATGAATATCCAGTTTCATAGCTTTCTTCTTCTTCTTCTTCACTTCAAGGTTTAGGCTATTCGCCAGTTCCAAATTTACAATGATTCCTTCCATCTCTTCCTAGGTCCTCCTACATCCCTTAATCCTTTTTCGTTTATAATAAATATGCTATCTTGGACAATCTTTTTTCTTCCATTCTCTGAACATGCTGTTGTTGAATTCTATCATTTATTGAATATATTTCTAATTCAATTCTAATTTCTTCCTTTCTTGTGTGGTACAATTTTGTGCATCCTTTGGTCCTTCTTAGAAAAGTGATTTCTCCACTTTGTATTCTACTGGAACTCCTGTTATTTCTTACCCAGGACTCGCTACCGTATAAAAGTACCGGTACCGCCATTGTTTTGTACAATTGTTATTGTCTGTATCATTTCTTGTTCCACATCCAGAAGACAATTCAGAACCTGGATAATTCTAATTTAACACTTGTAATAGAGGTTTATTTTATATTATTATTTTCGACCTTATGAGAAACTTCTTAAAAAGACCATTATGTTTGTCTTTTCTACAGATATTTTAAAATCGTACTTATTACTTATTTCATTTAAACAGTGTACAGAGAATTCTATTTTTTTTCTGTAATTTGCATTATAACAACATCGTCAGCATATAGTAAAATATTAAAATCTGTTGTATAATTTATTCTTATTCCTTTTTTTAACAATTTTTCCAGCTTCGTATTAGGTCATTACTATGTATATATATATATATATATATATATATACACAATCATAATCATCCTGTTGGTCGTTCCGGTTTCATGAAAGCTAGAATTGTTAAAATTGTTCAGACCATCTTCTGTGTGGGCGTCCAACATTTCTCCTTCCGTGAGGTTTATAATTTAGCAATAATTTTGGAAATCTTCCTTCTGTCATTCTATCAATATGTTCTTTCCAGTCGTTCCTATATTTAATTATTCGGTCTGTAGGTTTGAATATATTTAGTAGTTCTTTTCTTATATCTTCATTTCTTTTCTTATCCAGCAGAGTATATCCTGCTATATTTCTTAAAAATCTCATCTAAGCTGCTTCCAATCTTTGTTCTTGTCTTTTAGTGATCGTCCAACATTCTAATCCATACATCAGTACAGGAACAGCCATTACTTTATAAAATATAATTTTGTTTCTTTTCTTGTGTTTTAAAGGTTCTTTTAATAGTGCCACACATTAGATTAAATTTATTTATTTTGTCATTAATATCTTCAATTGTAACATGTGATAAATTGAAACCTAGATATTTAAAACTGTTCACCTGCTCCAAAATTTTATTATCAATTACATTTTTGTTCTTAAGCTATCACGTCCTTTAAATGCTAAAATTTTAGTTTTGTCATTTTAAATTTTTAAATTGTAATTGACAGTTATTTTTTTGCAAATTAAAATAGCTCTTAGTATTATATATATATATATATATATATATATATATATATATATATATATTAAAAGGATGGGTGAGCCGTTTGTTACAAAACAGAATCTCTGTAGGACTGATGGCGTTTATATTTTTCTTTAATAAAAATAAGGTTATATTTAAAGATTTGGCCTAAAAGTGTGTGTACACTTGCTTCATGAGTCAGTGCAACAGATGACATAAAAAAAAATTAAATGGCGCTTAGCCGATTGATGCATAACATTGCCCAACTATGAATAATAACGTCAAGTCGATCAGGAATATAAAACAGTGTATAGAGTCCGCTAGACAACATAGTATGCGTAAAATGTATCGTGTGGGAGGCAGAAAAATCTGTCTTAAATAAACATAGAAGTAGCGACCTGAAGTCCTCACTCCTAGACGTAACATTTTGTTATTCAATGTGTGAAAAATATCTGCTCCTAAGATGTATGTGACCTGCAGAACACAGGGCAGCAAGTTCTTTGCGATTTATTTTGTATAAAATACTGTACAAAGGTAGCAGAATGTTTTGTTAACAAAAGAAATAAGGAAAAATGGTTGAATTTACTCTTAAACATAGAAATGCTTCTGGGAAAACGAAATATAGACTATACTATGTTTATTTCAGTTCGTAGCTACAAAGAACGGAGCCAAAACAATAAAAGTACGTCACGCAAAAACTGCTAAAACTAACAGAATTTTTCAGCAAATCGAGGTAGTGATCCAATTTCGCTGGTTTACGGAATAGAGGATATACTCAGCTAACTAACTCACTGGCTCTGATCGAACCCGTAGGAAAAACCCCGATAAAAACCTCACCCAGAAAAACTGCCTCGACCGGGGATCGAACCGGGCTCGCTGCGTGACAAGGCAGCACGCTACCTCGAGGCCACAGCGGTGGACTATGTTGTACGTATACACGTGATATGTAAGCTGTATTAACCCATAAACTGGTGAAAAAGTAATTTATCCCGCCTGTTATTTAAACATTTCAGACCGCAATGAAAATAAAATCGTCTTAAAACCCTACACATTTGACATGAAATTGAGTCATTTCTACCCATTTGTTTTTATATTGAAGTCCGTCGCCGTGGCGTAGTCGGTAGAGTCCCTACCTTCTACTCCGGCGACTGGGGTTCGATTCACGGTGGGGTATGGGAATTTTAATCTTCGCCTTGGGTCTGGGTGCGTGTCCTGTCCTTGTGTCTATATGTGTGAATAACAAAAAGGTAAAACAAAAAAAGGAAAATGTAAAACAAGAAGGAAAAACAGT
This sequence comes from Diploptera punctata, assembly GCA_030220185.1. Taxonomy (NCBI): domain Eukaryota; kingdom Metazoa; phylum Arthropoda; class Insecta; order Blattodea; family Blaberidae; genus Diploptera; species Diploptera punctata. The sequence continues at coordinate 91,781 of JASPKZ010010182.1, forward strand.
AATAAACGAGGTAGCGTGCTGCCTTGTCACGCAGCGGGCCCGGGTTCGATCCCCGGTCGGGGCAGTTTTTCTGGTTGAGGTTTTTATCGGTGTTTTTCCTCATCTGCAAGACAAATGTCAGGAAAACTTTAAGGCCCAAACGGTCCCCAAAATCATATGGCCATCATCATCATCCTTCACCGATGTGGAAAGCAACGGGACGCTGCCACACGTACAATTCCCTAGTAAAGCTGCAAAGCATAGCATGAAAATGTCATGATTGCAGTAAAGGACCTATCTTCGGGCAGAATTACTCTGGATGGATGGATGGATGGATATATATATAAATGTAAATGTATATGTATATATATGTATATGTATATATATATTGTGCCCACCGCTGTGGTCTCGAGGTAGCGTGCTGCCTTGTCACGCAGCGGGCCCGTGTTCGATCCCCGGTCGGGGCAGTTTTTCTGGGTGAGGTTTTTATCGGGGTTTTTCCTCACCTGTAAGACAAATGTCAGGAAAACTTTAAGGCCCAAATGGTCCCCGAAATCATATGGCCATCATCATCACCATCCTTATCATTATCATCATCATCATCCTTCACCGGTGTGGAAAGCAACGGGAAGCTACCACACCTACAATTCCCTAGTAAAGCTGCAAGCATAGCATGGAAAATGCTATGATTGCAGTGAAGGACCTGCCTTCGGGGAGAATTACTATGGATGGATATATATTGTTTTATAAACAACTAGCGGACTGCGCAGACGTCCTGCCTGAAGGTCCAATTGTCGTGTCATGGCCGGACTATAAAAAAGTTACTTTTTTTACAATAATATTCACTAATTAAGACATAATTAGATATTATTGACCAAGTCCGCAAGAAAACTCATCACTGTCATATGCTGTGGTTCAAGTAGCGTGCATAATGACAGATTTTTTTTTTCCGCGCGGAATATGTCGATAATGCAGATGACTACACATCTGACATTAAAAAATCCTATAACCCGATCGCAGCGCCACCTACAGAGTCCAATTGTGAAATAAACCATTCACGGACCCACTTAAACACACACAAAAAAAATCATCAAAATCGGTCCAGTCCTTTAGGCAGTTTTTATTTTCGGGTTTCAAGTAAACTTCCACTTGTAATTGTCAGATTTCGCTCGTTTTACGCGCTTTATATTAGCTTCACCTGTATCTATGTAACGGAATCTTTCAACACGATTTTCACCCACTTAAAAACATTGGATTGACTTGAAACTTTGTATACTTGTAAAAGACCCGTGGCAATACACTACTTTCATATTTTGTTTCTAAAATCCTGGCCAGAATCATCAGAAAAAAAAATTAAAACTGGTTTAATAGGGTGCGGACTTGTCGACGTTTTAGTCAATCGTTGTAAGAGCTCAGTTGGTAGAGCGGTGAACTCTAGTGGTATATAATTTCAGTAATCCATAGGTCGCTGGTTCAAATCCGGCTCGGAGTTTTTTTTAGAGAGTATTACTTTTAGCTTAGCTCATACTACAATAGTATCGAATTTAAATATATTTACATTTTTATCTTATTCTGTAAAATATTAAAACTAAAAAATAAAAAATAAATAATAGTTTTAAAAAACTAAAATAACACGCTTTATTAGAAAACCGAACTAAAAAAATGAAAAATAATTTTAATTTCCAACACGCTTGGGATAAATAATTTTACCATCAAAAGCGTGGGGTGCTCTTTATGATTTTTACATTTTCTTCTTAGAGACTTTACTTTTACCAATATCTGTTTATTATCAAATATATTAATTGATAAAGAGCACCCCACGCTTTTGATGGTAAAATTATTTATCCCAAGCGTGTTGGAAATTAAAATTATTTTTCATTTTTTAGTTCGGTTTTCTAATAAAGCGTGTTATTTTAGTTTTTTAAAACTATTATTTATTTTGATGAAACTTATCTCGGTTTATTTTAATACGATGTGCTGAGTTTCGTTGTGAAACATTAAAAAATGTGATCGCTAAAGTCATTTTTAAATTTTCACTTCAGGTGAACACCTACACCTAATGGGTTTAGTGGTCCAATTGTGAATCTAAACCATCGAGGAACCCAAGCAGACACACACAAAAAATTTAATCAAAATTGATCCAGTCGTTTAGGAGGAGCTCATTGACAAACACACGTATACAAGAATTATACATCAAATATAAAGATTAAAATATAAAATTATAGAATATTCACCTGAAAGGTGCGTCTCCTCAACTTAATTATTTAACTGTAGCGCTTTCGGGACTTATGCCATCATCAGCAGGATTCAAAACTGGTGTTTCACTGAAGATCTGGTAGAGGGGGGTTACACGTATTGGGTTTGTTTTCGTTTCTCAGATGGTTGTAGTTGTGAGCTGCTTTCATGATTTCCATCTCTTCCAGCAGCTCACAACAACGACCATCTGATAAACGAAAACGAACCCAGTACGTGTAAACCCCTCTACCAGATCTTCAGTGAAACACCAGTTTTGAATCCTGCCGATGATGGGACAAGTCCCGAAAGCGCTACAGTTAAATAACTAATTAAGTTAAGGAGACAAAACTTTCAGGTGAATATTCCATAATTTTATATTTTAATTTTGAATAATACCTCAACGGATCTTATCATGAATCTTAAAAGTTGAATATATGTAAAGATATAAAAAATACCAATGTATCTTAGTAGATCATTCATTGACTTTGAGAATTTTCCTCATCATTGAGGGTTTTCTCCAACCAATCTTAATAATTAACATGAGATTAAAAAATACATAAATGACTACGGACTTACAGACTATCAGTTTGTAACAAACATTCACAAATTTCCTTTAATTAAAGTTCTCCGTCGTTCTCTGTCCTCTGTGTCTTCATCCATTACACCAAATTTCCACGTTGAATTCTGAATGTTATTCTTCCAGGTTGTTCTTGGTCTTCCTTTTCTGTTCCTTCTTTCAATTTTCCATGCATAAAAGCCCTTTGTTAGTCTTCCATCCTGCATTTTTCTTACGTGTCCATAACAATTTAGCCTTCTGTGTTCAATCTCATCCATTATATTTCTTTCTGCATTCATCCATTTTATAATTTCTGTATTTCTAATTCTTTCCAGTCGAGATTTTCTGGATGATCTTCTCCAGAAGTCCATTTCAACTACAGTTATTCTTAGAACATACATTGTTATAAGTAATGCCACGAGTGATTTCCAATTTATCTAGAGAATTTGGAAATCAAGAGTGGCATTTGTTAGGACTATTTAACGAATAAAATTAAGCTGTTTACTCACAAATCATTATTTAAATATAGTTATTTTAAAGTATTTATATATTTAATGTAAACGGCGATGTTTGAAAACAAATGAGAAATGATTGGTACGCTTCATTTGCTTCTTTTGTTTGTCACTCCAACCAGATCACCTTATTTATTGCCAAAGGAACGCAATATTGTAAGAATGCACTCTAGTGGAGAAAAAATGAAACATAAAACTGTATATTAATTCATTTCTGATGTCCTATGACAATTATATTTTTCTGGAATGTTATTACCTGGGAAAAAATACATTTAAGAAAGTGCAACCAGTGGTTTCTTTTTTTGGTGGTATAATCAATTGCTACAAATGTTTTTATATTAACTCTCGCATGCGCTATGTGTTGACATTCATGAACTATATATATATATATATATATATATATACACACAATCTGGTAGCCATATTTCTTAGAGAGTCAGTCACTGCAAAATAATGCTATGACCTATTCTGAATGTTAAAAAGGAGGAGCTTTCTTTATTATGATAAACTTTAGTTCGTAAATTATAGGCGAAGCACGATTGTGATTGGTTGTAAATAAAAATCATTGAAATGTGATTGGCCATTGACTCCCATTTGGGGCATGAGTTTAGTCAATTTAATGGTTAAATGCCTGACTAGTTGCTAGTCTACCTGTTGTTTCTTGCTTTTTTTATTTTGAAAATTTATTAGTAAGTGCTTGCATGTACAAAAAAGAAGTTATAAAACAGCACATTTGTGGGAGTAAAATTGTCGTGAATATTTTTAAGTCGCGGTGTCTCCTTAAAGGAAATATACGCAGCTAAAGTGAATATAATATGTTATAAGTTAACGATATGAAAGTTAAGCAGCTGGAAGCTCAGTTACATCTGAGAAAGGTGAAAAATAATCGTACGTACCACAAGATGTAGAGGAGTTTATGTAAATAGAGAAATTATACTAAACAATACAAATAGAGTAGATATAATAAAATGATAATGAAATGGCTGCTGGGAGCTCAGAGATAATAGTGACGACATTAGCAAGTGCTGAGTCATCGCCTGCACAACTTGCTGATGCTGCTATTATTCACAACTTAAACTATTCGCCAGTTAAGTCCGGTATTATTACCTGCTCTGGCTGAATGTAAATGTTTCTTATTAAAAACGTATACAGAATGTTCACAAATTGTTCGTTCCGATGGTCTAGTACAGGGACGATCAAACTACGGTTCGCGAGCCAGATATGGCCCTTCATCACATTCTATCGGCCCTTGTAGGCCTGTATCATTCTTCTTCATCTACTTCTTCTTCTTCTTCTTGCAAGGATTGAACCATTTTGGTTCGTTCCGGCTCCAAGCATTATAGTTAACTACCTAACTCACTAACTCACTAACTCACTGGCACTATCGAACCCATAGATTCATGGCCGCGCGGACATCAACTCTCCATATATCCCAATCCTGAGCCAATGTTTTCCAATCATCCCCTGTATAATCTACGTCCTTCAAATCATGGTTAATGTTATTCTCCCACCTCATTCTTGGTCTACGAACTTGGCGTTTTCCCTCTGGCTTTCCTACAAGAAGCTTCCATGCACGTCTTTCATTCCCCATTCGTGTTACATGTCCTGCCCATCGCAGTTTAAGAGACTTAACTGTTCTTATTATATCTGGCTTCTTATAAAGACCATGTAATTCACTGTTAAGCAGTCTTCTCCATTCACCTGTCTGCTCATCTCTCTTCGGTCCAAACATTTTAGTAAGAACTTTATTCTCAAATACTCGTAATCTCCTTTCCTCCCTTAAAGTAAGAGTCCATGTTTCACATCCATATAATATAGCTGCTGTGTCTATCTCTTTTGTGGGCGACCCCGATCTGTTTTTTGATAGTTCAGACTTTTCCTAGGCAATCTGTTGGTATCCATTCTGCAGACATGTTCATACCATTTTCTCCTGTGCTCTTCTATTTTATCTGTCAAACTGAATATTTGTAGTTCTTTACGGATATCTTCACTCCGTTTTTTATCCATTAAAGGATATCCTGTTACAAATCGTAAATATTTCATTTCTGCGGCTTCTATTCTTTTAATTGTCTGTTTATTCAGAGTCCATATTTCTGAGCCATACAATATTGCAGGTACAGCCAATACTTTATACTTACTTACTTACTCACTGGCACTATCGGACCCGTAGGTTCATGGCCGCGCGGACATAAGCTCTCCAGATAATACTTTATACAATTTTTAGTGTGTTTCTTTTCTTACTTTCTTTCCCAGTGTTCTTTTAAGGGTGCCACATAAATATTGAAATATTTGTATTTTTTTCTCTATTACAACCTAAAGATAATTTAAATATTTTACTTGGTCTAACGTTTTATGATTCAGTACTATGTGAACCTTATCCGCTCTTAAGAGTCGGTTTCACCAACAGAGATAACTGCATTACGCCAGTTTAAGCTATGCATTTATACACGGGGAAAACTGGCGTAATACAGTTACCATTGTTGGTGAAATTGACGCTTAGAGTGATCCTGACATAAACTAATGACAATTGTATCCTTCCGCCATTCGCGCCACAATTACTGTCATTTTAAAAGCGAGCACGTGTGAAGTATATAAGACATGTGATTGTAAAATGGCGTATAAAAGAAAGCTGGTGAGATTTTTCACTGAACTTGTGAAATACATTTAAAAAATATATATTTTTACCGCTAGTCAGAAGTTTGCCAGACTTGCGTTTTAAAAATTTAGATTACGTCACAGCAACAGAAGACTCGACACCTTCAGCCATTTTGTTGCCTCAGAATCGACTGAAGCATGACTCAAATGGATCATCCATACGCAATAAACTATTTTAAGTTGTAATTATTGATTAGGTATATTTTAGAATATTTTCTAAGTTTTTAATATTATTATTTTGATTCACGAAGAATAACAAGTATATTCAGAGGACATATTTTTAATTTAATGAAGGGAACTACTTTTTCGCGTACTTATTGCTTCTACAACGAACGTCGGTATCCATAAATAACGTAAAGCGAGAAGGTCACGTGGTTTTGTTTTGGCGATGGCCACTGTAAGAGTGGATAACTTGCAGTATATAACACCTTCCTCGTGTGTGTCTCTATATTGCGTGTTTGAGACGTGTCATGTATTGCTTTTACTTAGAGATATACAGTAAAACTTGTTTAATTCGGAACGTGAATAATGCGGAAATCTGTCCAATGTGAACACATTTATTGGTCCCGGCGAAATAATAGTAATTTTACGTGTATTTATTTTGCATAAAACGGAATCTGTCCAACGCTGAAACGGAAGTATATTTCTACACAAATCATGGAAAAAATGTTTATAAGGCGTAAAAAGAGAGACAGAGAGACAGAGAGAGAGAGAGAGAGAGAGAGAGAGAGACAGAGAGAGAGAGAAACAGAGAGAGAGGAAGAGAGAGAGGGAGAGAGACAGAGAGAGGGAGAGAGACAGAGAGAGGGAGAGAGACAGAGAGAGAGAGGGAGATGGAGAGAGACAGAGAGAGAGGGAGAGGGAGAGAGACAGAGAGAGAGAGGGAGAGAGACAGAGAGAGAGGGAGAGTTACAGAGAGAGAGGGAGAGAGACAGAGAGAGAGGGAGAGAGACAGAGAGAGAGGGAGAGGGACAGAGAGCGAGGGAGAGGGAGAGAGACAGAGAGCTAGGGAGGGAGAGAGACCACGAGAGAGGGAGAGATATAGAGGAACCAGAGAGACAGAGAGATAGAGAGGAACAGAGAGGGACAGATGACAGAGAGAGAGAGACAGAGAGAGAGGGGAGGGACGGAGGGAGAGAGAGAGAGAGAGAGAGAGAGAGAGAGAGATACATTAATTCGTTTCTACTTCACTAAATTTCCATTAGGCGTTATTAACAATAAGTGATGATTCCTGCCGAGCACGCCGGGTAAAGTAGAGTTCCTACCTGTATCTGGAAATTTATTTCGGTCTCACTGCACACCCGTTTTGCGAAATGCAGGATCGATTAACAAATATTTGACGTGTGACATCTGTCTTACAAATAACCAGTGCACTGTAAACTCTTAAATTATTTTAAGATCTGTGATTGATTGTGTACGTATCTTTCACAGGTAGCGTTATGGATTTACTGAATAAAGATGGCTAAATCGTATGTATCATTGTCATTAAACGAAAAAGTGAAAGTGATTGAAGATAAGAAAAAACAACTCTCAGTACGCGAAATAATGATTAAATTAAATGTGGAAAAACCCCAAGTTTGTGAGATTTTAAAACACGAAGAAAAAATAACTAATGAATGGATGCAAGGTAATGGTCAAATAAAAAAATGAGAAATCGACGAGGTGTGTTTTTACAAGTCCATGATCAAAAATCTCCAAATTTCCGGACCGATGCTCCAAAGACAAGCTCTAGCTGTCGCTATATCCCTAGGGAATAACGATTTCAAGGCAACTTCATGTTGGTTGTGGACAGTTTTAAAGAAGACACAGTTTAGTGTGGATTGAAATTTGCGGGGAATCAAAGGATGTGGACGAAAGTATAATTAGTGAGTGGAAACCAAACTGCATACTTTAATTTCAGATACGCGCCTAAGAGACATTTTTAACGCTGACCAAACGGGACTTGTTTTTTTCGTGCGTTACCGTCGAAGTCGGTCGTACATACTATACTTCACTTTGCACAGCAGCGGAACTAGAATTAATCCAAGTTACGTAAAAAGACATACGATGCTTTAAATTTAGATTGGTTTAATATTTTATAATGCGGAATGTTGTATAATGTGGAAAAACATTGGCCAATGCGATTCCGCACTGTCTAATTCTCCTATTTAGATCCTACATACTCGATTCCCAATTATTTTTCATCTCGTTTCCAGTATCTATCCTCAACCATAACTTAAACACAAGATCACAACATAGTCTCTTGCTTAATATACCGCAACATAGGACATCACATCACTCCATGTCATATACCATCTTCACTTCTCGCAACTGGAATTCCTACCACAAGAAATAAGGGCTGCCGGACATTGACATCTTTTAAAAGAAATCTAAATTTATATTTGCTCTAAACTCGACTTCATTATTATCCAGTGTAAGATATATATTAATTGGTGTTTCCCGTATAATGTATCATATTTATATTATTATTATTATTTATTATTATTATTATTATCGTATTATTATTGTTATTACCCTATAAATTGTTGTTTGTACATGACATTTACATTGCTACATTTATTGTAATCTTTAACTGTTTATAATTAGTATAGTGTATATCTATATTTGTCAAATATTTAGTTTGTATTTGTGCTGGTTGAGTGGAAGAGAGGGCCTTATGACCTTAACTCCTGCAAGAATAAATAAAGTTTATTATTATTATTATTATTATTATTATTATTATTATTATTATTCCGCTTTGAAAACGTTTTTACTGTATTATTTTTAATATTGATATAGATATTAGTAGAATATTTTAAAAAATGTTATGACTTTATAACATGAAATAAATTCAAGTGCTGCTTACCAAAGCGTAAAATTTGAAAATATTAGGCAATAGCTTGGACCTAAGATACGATATTACATTCGCCATTGCTTGACCAAATTATTCCTTTATCCACTTTAAAAAGATTATTTATTACTAGAATATATTTTTTCGGGTAGAGGTGCACAGTTCTTTCAGAGATGAAACTGAGAGAGACTTCTAAGGGTGATTTGCATATTTTAAGGGTAGGTACCGTGTATACACAATGGCTTACACACAGGGTAGGGAGAGGTAAAATTATTACCGTGAGGGCTGCTTCTAAGTCACAGGAATTCGAGGGGAAAAATGCTACGCAGATGAAAATTCCCAGCTACATTCAAGTCTCTCACGTATTCTACACTCGCTTGTAAAACTTTACCAAAATAATACTTTTCTTTTTAATTGTTTTATCAATGTATACAGTATTTTTTCATGTATTTATTTCATGTGCGGAGATAGCATATTTATATTAGATACATTCTCAAGATGCTATAAATAAACATTGCAGATAAACAAATGTAACATTTATTTGCTGAAATAATACTAATAGGTGATAGCGAGGAGATACTAAAGGCCAACACGCACACACTATTGAGTAACACTAACAAACTGGGACTGGAAGTAAATATCAATAAAACTAAATATATGTTCACACGTGGAAATACATTATATAATGGAAATGGACAGCTAATGACAAATGAGGGAAATTTTGAGGAAGTGGCTGAATTCAAATACCTAGGAACAATAATCACAAATAGGAATGAGATGCACAAAGAAATTAAACATAGGCTCAACTCTGGAAATGCGTGCTATTATGCATTACATGGACTCTTGACGTCCCAACTCCTTTCAAAACACGTTAAACTGTAAATATATATAAAACTATTATTCTACCAGTTATATTATATGGGTGTGAAACATGGACTACTTATTTTAAGCGATGAAAAAGGAGATTACGAGTTTTTGAGAATAAAGTTCTCAGGAAAATTGTTGAACCAAAGAGAGGTGAACAGGCAGCTGAATGGAGAAGATTACATAACAGTGAACTCTAGGAAGCCAACTAAAATAAGAACAGTTCAGTCTTGTAGGCTGCTGTGGGCAGGACATGTGGCAGGAATGGCAATGAAAGACGTGCATGGAAGCTTCTTGTAGAAAAACCAGAAGAAAAGTCTCAGTTGGTAGACCAAGAATGATGTGGGAGAATAATATTAACTATGATTTGAGGAAAGTAGATTATACAGGGGATGACTGGAAAATATTAGCTCAGGATAGGGATGTATATGTATGAAAGCTTATGTCCATGCGGCCATACCCTACGGGTTCGATAGTGCCAGTGAGTTAGAATATTACAATGCGAGTTTGGGAAGTGATTTTTACAGAAGCGAGGAAATGATTAAAAAAGAGCTACAGCGAGATATGGAAATCGCGTGGTTGATAGAGGTCATATATTCGAATACCGCGTTTTGGTTTTACTACCGGTTTTGTAGTGGATCTCGGTGTGATGACCTCCGGCAGTGGTACTGGGTTCCTGCTAATCTCGAGTTTTCAGTTGGATTTCTAAGGTATGATTAAAGTTAATTCCTCCCTAAGTTCATAGAACCCACCCGGGGCTTGTAACTCCCTTGGCAGGTTTTAAATCTTAAAGTGATGACGTAATAATATATCTTCTGTTGTAGTTAGTAAGACATCATTCTACCGAAATATTATATTTATATATTTTTGTGCGCGATAGTACATTCAGTAGTACTTACAGCAATGGCGACCATGATTGAAAGTTCAACTTCCTACATTTCGGGGTTGCCAACCTAAATAAGTACGTATAATGAAGTACTACATATTTTCTACCTCGTGCGGGAAGTAAAACCACTGCCCTCTAGGTATACTACGTACAATGTACATACAAAACTATCGAAAAGGTAGTGTTAATATACATTATACGAAACAAATCACTGCATTTTAAATGAACTGAACTTTATTTGAAACAATATAAAACAATACATTTCTTCTTGCCTCCATTTTATCCCTCATTGGTGTCACGGCCTCCTGTATAAATATTAATTGTATTGTATTATAACATATAAGTGCTTACGTTTATTGTAATTTAGATGTAAGATACTCTTTTTTTCTGTACTTACTTACTTACTCCACGGCACTATCGAACCCGAAGGTTCATGGCCGCGCGGACATAAGCTCTCCATAAATCCCTATCCTGAGCTAATGCTTTCCAATCATTCCCTGTATAATCTACTTCCCTTAAATCATAGTTAATGTTGTTCTCCCACCTCATTCTTGGTCTACCAACTGGGCGTTTTCCCTCTGGCTTTCCTACAAGAAGCTTCCATGCACGTCTTTCATTCCCCTGTAATATCTGGGTGGTCGATTCCTTCTATAATTATAAGGATTATTTTTAAAGTATAAATAATAATCAAAATAAGTAAGAGTTGTGTCAGGAGGTGAAGATCGTCTTGAAGTTCTAGTAGATATCTGTAAATTTATAGATTAGGAATCAACCCCAGGAATTCTTCGGAAATGTGGTTAGTAGATAGGATTAAACCTAACTATAAGAAGACACAGCGGAGCAGTAGTGAGAAACAACAGACTTTAATACAAAAAAACGTGAGACAGGTATCGGTAACACCGATGAAAAAAACTGTCTAACTTACATCATAAGTTTCATACATATATACCATTGAGTAATGACGTAGTTACAATGTATACGTGAGAATCAATTTGGTTGTATTGTACATGTAACCAGATTCTCCCTTTCTGAAAAGCATATTGAATGCGCTTAACCTATGACCTTTTAAAAGCTAAGTCATCATTAGGTTAAGACTACCTATTGTGTAACAATCCCTTATACTGCATGACTTTTCCAAATAACTACAAAGGTAATACCTATTTAAATATTCATGACAGAATTCTTTAAAATCATTCTTCAGCATATTTTAACAAAAAGATCAATTAGGTCAATAATTGTGTTAATTTAGGACAGTCATACATTATAATGAATGTTCATATTATAAAATATATATATATTATGATATACTTCAATATATATTATGATATACTTCAATATATATTACACTCTTCCCCCTATAGAAAGTTTTGAATTACACAATTCGAAACTTTACTAACGAAATGTTTTATTTTTATTTCTAGTTCTATGCGCAATACTATCTTTATCTTCTTCATCTTTTGGGGATACATTCTGTGGACAACTGGGGTCTCTAATTCTTTCTCCGATAAGCGGTGATGACTTGAGGGACACGACAGGTGAACTCTCATCATTACCTGTAGTTTTAGTGTATACTACACGATCATGCCCAGAGTAATTATGTATGTTAACACACAGCCTCTCGGTCGTCTCCTTCCAGCATTTTCTTGGAGTCCATTTATCCCATAACCAAAATATTAAAGTTCTGTAGCTCTTACACAGCAAATGCAACAACAACAAGTCAGGTTACGAATATGATCGTACCCATTACCGAACTCCATGTGGTTATATGTATAACCACTTCGAATAATCATTTTCTTCTTGCTGTTTTATTAACTTACCTAAATCATCGGCCTTCATACTGGCCATTCTCAAATCATCTACCGATGACATTAGGTTAGACATAGGCATGTCCAATTGTAATTTCTCGTAGTCGTTAGTTTTATCCATATCAAAGCAACAGTCGAAGTCAAGAGGTGCTGTCGGTATAAAAATCTATGGTTAAGTTACTTACCAAATTACTCATGGCATGTAAGGTTACGTGGGCATTAAAAGCCTTGCAATTCTGGTCCTAGCGATAATTTACCTTCCTTTTCAATATTGAGTTGTGTTGATTTGTCGCCACATAACACAGTCATACGATCTGGTTTTGGGGTGACAAATAACCATTCATTAGATAATATAAGGGAATCCAGTAGGATTTGTTCAATGTGAAAATTCTAGTCTCGCAACTTTTTGGAACTTTAGTGGTGGATGGATGAAGAAGTGAAGCTTCACAATCAGCTTCAGGGGTGTACAAATAAATCGGTATATTTTCTTTACATACATAATGCAAAAGATTAGGACGAAAACATCCTGGTTAGTTCATTAGTTGTCATTTTTCCGTAATGTTTGTCTCAAACGGTCACTGAAAATATATTCTTTGTTTGCGCTTAGAGAAAATGTAAATATTACCTTCCTCTGACAGAAAAGTAAGTGGTTTTTATACAAGTGATACGGAGTAGGAGAGAGAAGGGGTATTTGTAATACATATACTAGATATTGTTTATAAGAATAGGTGTGAGGTGTAATTAAATTTTGAAGTTCTGAAAAAGAAAAATTAGGGTAGTCCAGACCAGTTGGTAGCGTTTGGGCTTTCATAACATTCTTAATTCTTTCCACCGTAATTAATTGAGGTTGAAGAGTTCCTTGCTCTGCGTGTACAAATGCGTCTATAAGAAGTTCAAAAGAATGCTGGCATTCTTCCACACCTCTAAGAGAAATCCTTATTTGTTCATTGGCTAAACTAATACCTTCTATTTCCTTCTGCAGTGCGGTTAATCCTATTAGTGGTATAATTATTTAATTTTATTAAACCATTTTTAAAATATTTTCATTCCGGTTCACCCTTGCTATAGTTAAGTTAACTGAATTAATGGTTGATTTAATCACTGTAATTTCATCCTTTAGAATATGCAAAAATTCTGCCTGTTCCTTCTCTAACTGTGAAATGTGCTTATTATATTCCTCTGCATCAGATTGAGTCAGAGTACCGAATAATATCTTAGCAATATCTCCCATAAAATTTAAAACGCCTCTCTTGCTTCTAGTATTCTGTTCATTAGGTGTTTTTAAATATTCTGTGACTAATTCTTTTAAATTTTCAACATACCTGACTTTTGGTTTTACAAAGTGATTTAAACTCCCACATCTGTCAAATGATACCACTTTTCTCCCTTTATCTTATCACAATAATCAGTTATCAACCTTAAATGATTTTTTGTCCTGTTTTCCAAAGATCTCTAGTTGGTTCCAAGTTTATATAACTTACCACTTTCCATTGTATAGGGTAAATTGTTATAATTCCTATCTCGTCAAAGTACACACCGGTCTTCGAATCCAGAGCTTTTACTTCTTGAGCGTCTGTAAGCTTCCCCAACCAAAATGGTATTAACATTTTTAGCATTACCCATGTGTTATGAAGTTTCATTTTCTTTTCCCTGCAAGGAAAATATGGCTTTAATCTATTTGAATGACCGTCTCATATTTGCGTTTACCTAACTTTTGTATTATCACGTTGTGACCTTCAGTAGTCTTAACCTCATATGGACCTTTCCATATTGGATCTAATTTATTCCTATTTTTCTACTCTGAGAAGTACTAGATCATCCTTCTTGAATTCAACATAATTGCTTTTCACACGCGATCGTTGTAGTTCCTTAAACTTAATAAGCCTTTCTCTAGCTATCTCATGACAACTTTGCAATTTATTCCGTACATTTAGAATTAATCGTCGTAATTATATAAAGGTTGTGATTTAGTTGTAAAATTCCTGGGATATTACATTTTCTTCCATACAATAATTCATAAGGAGAGTATTTAGTATACTATGGGGGTAAGTGTTGTACGTAAACTGGCGAAAGGTAACCATTTGTCCCAATCGGCTCCTCTAGGATTGCAAAAAACAACGTAGTAGTTTACTAAGGTCTTATGAGTTCTTTCTAGAGCTCCATTACTTTCAGGGTGATAAGCAGTAGTGCTTAGTTTCTGAATCTTAAATAGTTTACATATTCTTTTTAAATAAATCTGACATAAAATTTTGTTCCTTGATCAGTTAATATGATATCAGGAATCCCATAAATTAAAATAACATTGTTTACGAAAGCTTCTGTCACTTCTTCAGCTGTTTGTGTCTTTAAGGGTATGACTATTAAATATTTACTTAAGTTATCTTGACAGTTAATATATATTTAAGACTCTCCTCTCTCGTTAGCGGAAGTGGTCCCACTACATCTAAATAAATTTTTATCCAAGGTTCCTTTTGTGTGTCCGTGACCTCTAAAGGTTGTTTACTTTCTGCTTCTCGTCTTTAATTAAATTGACAAATCTTACAAGTTTTTAATGTAATTGGTTACGTCTTCTCTTCTCTACTCCCGGCCAAGTTATGTATAATTTAATTCGATCGGTAGTTTTATTGATTCCAAGATGTCCTCCAATTGGACAGCTGTGAAATTCCTTGATTATTTCCTTCTTACGATCCTCAGTTAAGTGCGTATTATCCAAGGTGCAACATTCTACAGGGTGTCTACTCAAACTATCTGCGTTTACGTGTCTTTTTACCTGCCCTATAATGAATTTCGAATTCAAATTCTGAAAGTTGAAGTTTCCAACGTATTAATCTCGAACTAGGGTCTTTCACTTTAAATAGCCAGACCCAATCCTTTGTGATCTGTCACTACTTGAAATTTACGTCCTAGTAAATAAGGTCTAAAATGTCTGCATGCCCATACTATTGCTAATAGTTCCTTTTCTACAGTGCTGTAATGCGATTCGGCTTGATTAAAGTCCTGCTAGCGTAAGCAATGGGTTTATCATCTCCTAACGTTCCTTGACTAAGAATTGCGCCTAAAGCGTATCCACTCGCGTCTGTCGTTACTATAAAGGTTTGTGTGAAATCTGGATACTGTAACAACGGAGCTGTCGTTAATTTATCTTTCAATTTATTGAAGCTATTCTGTTCCGTATCTTCCCACTTCCATTTTTTTATCTTTCTTTAACAATTCAGTCAGAGGTTTTGCAATCGCACTAAATTCTTCTATAAATTTTCTGTAATATCCTGCCAAACCTAAGAATGATTTTATGTCTTTAGGTGTCTTTGGAGTTGGAAATTCGGTACTGCCTGTATCTTATTCGGATCGGGTTTGACACCTTGAGCGGTAACCACGTGTCCTAGATATTTTAATTCTCTCTCAAAAATTCACATTTATCAGGTTCGATTTTTAAATTGTGTTTCCGTAACTGATTAAACACTTCCCGTAATTTTTTATTATGTTTCCTCTAAGTTTCGCCCATTACTATATATCGTCCATGTACACAAAGCATCTATTGCCTATTGAGTCTTGGAGTACCGAGTTTCATCATCCTTTGGAATGTAGCTGGTCCCGACCTAACTCCAAAAGGCATTTTCTTGTACTCGAAATGTCCGTTAGGGGTGCTAAAAGCGGTTTTACATTGGTCTTCCTCAGCGATCGGCACCTGAAGGTATCAACTTGCGCAATCTACTGCTGAAAAAATATCTAGCCTTTCCTATTTTGCTAATATATCTTGTATATTAGGAAGAGGATAGCTGTCTCTCTACGGTTACTTCGTTTAACTTTCTAAAATCTATACAAATTCGCCACTTTTTCTTTCCAGAAGCATCTTCCTTTTTAGGTATTACTATTAGTGGAAAATTCCATTCGCTCTTATATGTGCGATAATACCGTCTTCTAACATTTGTGTAACTTGTTTGTCAATCTCCTCTTGATGAGCCTCTGCTAACCTATAATTCTTCAAAGTTATAGCTCTTCCTTTAGGAATGAAGGTGTGGGTATGGAATGTGTAGCAGCTGTTGTGCTTGTTGTCTATCTCCCGGAAGCTTAAATATGTCCGCGTATTCTGTGCAAATGTTTCGTATACTATGGGCTCCTTCTTTCACGTGTTCAAGTCTCAGATTTTTATTTAATAAATCTAATCTTTGAGGTACGAAATTTTTCAACTGATACTTCCTGTTCCTTACTTATTTGAGTGGGCGGTTTAACTAGTTCTGGTATTTTCTTTATTATCTGTGCGTCAGCTGTTAAATTAATTACTAGGCATGTTGAATGTCTTATCACATTTTGTTATCCCGTTAGCGCAAATTAGCCCTGGCTGTAAAATTTGCCGTTCTATGAATCTGTTCCCTCTTTCGTTCGTAGGAAATTCCATTAAATTTTCACTATACGGAGGAAAATCATCTTTTTATTTAACATATAACCTTGTTCCATGAGCCAGTCTTGGCCTAAAATTATATCTAAATCTCTGGGTAATTTATCTACTATATGACAATTAACAACTGTATGATTTTCACAATTATTCAATACTAATTGAGTTATCCCATTTACTTTTATAGAGTTCCCCACTAATACCTTGTATTTTCATATTACAGTTATCCTTTATAACGTTTTCTCTTTAGTGATGTTTCTTTAACTAATGATATTTGTGCACCAGTATCTATCAATACTAAACCTAGGCCATTTTTTAATTGTTCACTTAGGATATACATCTCCCAGGGTCTCGGTTCAAACCAGAGGCGTCCCACTGATTAATAGCATAAGAGTCCCTACTTCGATCTCACAACACCGCTGTCTCCATTGAGGTAGGTTTGGTGTCCTTGGATTTTTCCTTAAATCCACTATCCCAAGTTCTATCCCTTGTGGACGACTCGTAGCGTTTCCCTCTATTATTCCACTGTGTCGAGCCTACAATCTCTTGGCGTTTCTCTCTATTATTCCACTGTTTCGAGCCTACAATCTCCTGGCGTTTCTCTCTATTATTCCACTGTTTCGAGCCTACAATCTCCTGGCGTTTCTCTCTATTATTCCACTGTTTCGAGCCTACAATCTCCTGGCGTTTCTCTCTATTATTCCACTGTTTCGAGCCTACAATCTCCTGGCGTTTCTCTCTATTATTCCACTGTTTCGAGCCTACAATCTCCTGGCGTTTCTCTCTATTATTCCACTGTTTCGAGCCTACAGTCTCTTGGCGTTCCCCAACCACGCTAGGCCCACAGTCACAGAACCCATTTATCGGCGTTCTAGTCAACTTATGCAGTTCGCCTTGCGACACTGCCCAACAAACACTGTCATCTGGGGATTCGTTTGCGTCACTAACTATTTATAGCGGCTTTATCTATCCTATCCTTAAACTTCTGATCAACTAGTTCAGGTAATTCCCCTTCCATATTTACCCAGTATGATCCCTCAGGCACTCCATGAGTCCTGGCGCGCAGTCAGACGGGAGGATTACCTGCGACTGCTCAGGTAACCCGAATTCTCGTTTCCCTGGCGGCCTCCCAGAGCTGCGCTGGTCCCGTCCTCCATGCCTACGGGGTTGCGGTCTCTTACCCACATTCTCTACTAATGCGCCCTATCTCATTACAATTATAACACCTTATTTCTTTTGTGGCCAGGTTAACCTCTCTCTTTATCTCTGATCCGTACGGTCTTCTAAATTCCCTTTTTACTGCCCCTGTGATTGGATGTCCTTGTCCATTTTGATTACCCCTAAATCTCGTGGACTTTACCTCGCTTTCTTCCTGTAATGCGGTTTCGATTAGTTGCGCTAATGATTCTTCTTCACCCTTAGCCTTTACTATATACTTAATCTTATCGTCCTTTAACCCTGCTACGAAAGTACCTTTTAAAAATTCTCCTATCAGCTGTAGGCCTCCTTCTACATATCTCGAATTATCGCGTCTTTCTAACCTCTCCATCTCTCATCTTTTCTGACTTCTCTTCTTAAATCCATGGCTATTCCATCTAATCTTGAACCCCACTGTGCAACTGTTTCATTTGTACTTTGTTTTGAATTAAAGAGTATTCCTGCATAATATTCTAGCGTTCTCCTTACAGAAAAGTTCTCCTCCAATATTGCTTTAACTTGAATCCAAGTTTCTCTCTCTGTCCTAGCTAAAAGTCTATCTTTAGCGTCTCCTGAAATTTTGGATTCTATAAATCTTAACAATAAGGGTTGTTTGGTTGGATGGACTACCTGAACCGCAGCTTCTACTCCTTCTATAAATTCTCTTAAATGTTTGGGGTTTCCATCGAATGTTCGGGGTATCAACTTAACTGCTTGAACTACAGGGATATAGCTTTCCTCGCTAATATCAATATCGCCCTCGCTAGCCATAATGGAATTGGACTCACCTAAAGAAAGATGTAGGGTGGTCTGAGATGCACAGTTCAGAGTCGTAGTGATGGCCTTTCAGCTCCCCTCAGGGTGCGACTCCTCTCGCGGTGCAGGCTGCCAACGGCTGAACACCAAGGACGTCCCTCGAGCGCGTCGGTGGCTGCTGGTGTTGGCCTCAGGACCACTGTCTGCTTTCCTCTGGTGCGTTTACGGGTACCACGGCGCCTGTGGATTACTCTGGAGCGTTGATCCCTCGAGATAGGCTCTGAATTATCTGGGACTAATTGAAGAGTCTCTCCAGCTCGTTCGCACCTTCGGATGTCTCACTGCTCGCTGGTTTTCCAATCCCGATGCGCTGCCACCATGTAATATCTGGGTGGTCGATCCTTCTATAATTATAAGGATTATTTTTAAAGTATAAATAATAATCAAAATAAGTAAGAGTTGTGTCAGGAGGTGAAGATCGTCTTGAAGTTCTAGTGATATCTGTAAATTTATAGATTAGGAATCAACCCCAGGAATTCTTCGGAAATGTGGTTAGTAGATAGGATTAAACCTAACTATAAGAAGACACAGCGGAGCAGTAGTGAGAAACAAACAGACTTTAATACAAAAAAACGTGAGACAGGGTATCGGTAACACCGATGAAAAAAACTGTCTAACTTACAATCATAAGTTTCATACATATATACCAGTTGAGTAATGACGTAGCTACAATGTATACGTGAGAATCAATTTGGTTGTATTTGTACATGTAACCAGATTCTTCCTTTCTGAAAAGCATATTGAATGCGCTTAACCTATGACCTTTTAAAAAGCTAAGTCATCATTAGGTAAGACTACCTATTGTGTAAACAATCCCTTATACTGCATGACTTTTCCAAATAACTACAAAGGTAATACCTATTTAAATATTCATGACAGAATTCTTTAAAATCATTCTTCAGCATATTTTAACAAAAAGATCAATTAGGTCAATAATTGTGTTAATTTAGGACAGTCATACATTATAATGAATGTTCATATTATAAAATATATATATATTATGATATACTTCAATATATATTACACCCCATACGCGCAACATGTCCTGCCCATCGCAGTCTACTATTTTTTTCTGTATTTATTAAAACCTGGTTGAGTGGCAGACAAGGCCTTGAGGCCTTAACTCTGCCAGGTAAAATAAATATATTATTATTATATCTCAACAAACAAACATTGCCAACACTATTAACGTTAGTCAGTTGTTTATAATGAACACAAATATTTCCAACAAATATGATATTATTTTACTATTATTTATTATTTTGAAAACACCATCGTGCAAAAAATAATGTACAACACCCACATCGTAATATAGTGCTATTGAATGCCAGCAAATTGTCATTTCGACATTCTGGTATTCTCACCTGGCAAGGCGTTATTGTAACTCACTTCTGAGGTTGGGGCGCCTGGAAGCCGGAGTTACGCTGCCTCTATGACACATGATGATGGTAATGATTCGCCAACAGAGGCCTTAATTCCAAACTTAATGAATATGTTAATGATGGCCAGATGATGTTCGGGCCTTAAAGTTTCCTGACATTTGTCTTACAGATGAGGAAAGAGCCGGAACAAGAAAAATAACCCAGGAATCTTGTCAAATCGCGAGAAAAACAAAATATCATCATCATCATCAGCCATGCAAGTATTAGGCCGTGTGGCCTGTTACGGTCTCAAAGACCAATTTTCATCCAGCGCTTTTTTGGACGTCCCAGCGATGTTTTGCCTTGGGGGCAGTAGCGAAGCATGGCTTTTGGAATTCTATGAGACGGCATTCGTTGAAGATGGGCTTTCCAGTTCTGGTAGTTTTGTATATGGTGAAGAATGGGTTCTACATCCAACTCTTCCATAATTTCCTCAGTTCTTTTATGGTCCCATTTTGTATAGCCCGTTGTAGGGCGCATAAATCGCATCTCATTTGCTGTTATTCGACTTTCATATCTTCTTCGTATTATCCATGCTTCACTACCACATCTTAATACTGATCTTGCGAGAACCTTATAAAGCCGTAATCTTGTGTTCTTTTGTACTAAAGATGGTTTCATTACACTGCTATTATCCCCGCTGTTTGTGTGAAATTTGTGATTTTCTTTGAATATATATATATATATATATATATATATATATATATATCAGCTTCATTCTTACTTACTTAGTCACTGGCACTATCGAACCCGTAGGTTCATGGCCGCGTGGACATAAGCCCTCCATAAATCCCTACCTGAGTCAATGCTTTCCAATCATTCTCTGTATAACCTACTTCCCTCAAATCATAGTTAATGTTATTCTCCCACCTCATTCTTGGTCTACCAACCAAGAAGCTTCCATGCACGTCTTTCATTCCCCATACGCGCAATATGTCCTGCCCATTGCAGTCTACGAGACTTAACAGTTCTTATTATATCTGGCTTCCTATAAAGACCATGTAGTTCATTGTTATGTAGTCTTCTCCATTCACCTGTCTGTTCATCTCTCTTTGGTCCAAAAATTTTCCTAAGAACTTTATTCTCAAATACTTGTAATCTCCTTTCCTCCCTTAAAGTAAGAGTCCATGTTTCGCACCCATATAATATAACTGGTAGAATAATAGTTTTATATATTTTCAGCTTAACGTTTTTTGAAAGGAGTTGGGACATCAAGAGTCCCTGCAATGCATAATAGCACGCATTTCCAGAATTGTGCCTATGTTTAATTTCTTTGTGCATCTCATTCCTATTTGTAATTATTGTTCCTAGGTATTTGAATTCAGCCAATTCCTCAAAATTTCCCTCATTTGTCATTAACTGCTGTCCATTTCCATTATATAATGTATTTCTTCTACGTGTGACCATATATTTAGTTTTATAGCTTCATAGAAAACAAAATATTAAAAAGGAAAAAACAAAGTTGGTTTTAAGCAACTAACATCTATAAATATCTTATTATCTACTTTAAAATTTAATTATGGAGGAATTATAATGGGTTATATATATCGATAATTATGGATTTGAATGGAATTTCTTAGCATTGTGTTTTGATTAGAACTGTGGAAAAATATACGGATTGAACTCGCAGCGCGTATTGAAAAGAGGGGAATTACAACTGACACATTGTTCTTTGATCCTACGGTGTTGAAGTTGCAACAGCCAAACATACGAATCTACTTTGCACAAAAAAAAGCATCGTTAATCAATCACAACGGACCTCCCGGATGTAAAAACAAAGCGTCATTTTTCAATCCACCTGCTCACATCATGCGCAGATGTGTACCACTTTCATCAAATAAAGGCCGTATTAAATGAATCTACCAAAATACTGTGTATTCAATTTCATACAAATTCCGTTCGGACATGAATATAATTTGATATTCTTTGTATAGGATAGTGTATCCAGCATCCCAGGGGTCCCGAGTTCGATTCCCTACCTTCTGTATGTTTCTTAAATTATACCGTACAGAATTTGAAATACAGGGTGTCCACAAAGTGCTGCTACCAAAACAATGTAACTTAGCTCGTAAACTATTTGAGATAGAGGCATGTGGTTTTTTGCAATGTATTCTACATCTCACAAAGTTTTGTTTACATTTGTTGCAGATTGTGATTTAAACGACAATGACGTCACCACAGGAAAATACCCAATGTGTATGGTAATCACGTGTACCGCTACATCCGAATGTTATGGCGATTAACATGTCCACACAGAAAGCAAGTCGCTTCATCACAGAACATTACCTTCTGCAGGTGCTCATTGTCTTCGTAAATTGTGTTCAGAATCATCATCATCATCATAATTGGCTCGACAGCCCCATGTGGGCCTTGGCCGCCTTCAGAAGCTTATGCCAGACTTCCTTGTTCTGCGCTTCATTCTTCCAGTTTTTTTATTTTTAAAATCTTAATGTCTTGGATTATACAATCCTCCCAGCTTAATTTAGGTCTTCCAACTTTTCTGGCCAATAGTGGTTGTTGATTGTAAATTCTTTTTGTAATCCTTTTGTTGTCCATGCGAATAATGTGCCCAGCCCAGGAAAATGTATTAACTTTAACAAAATTCTATCTGGCTGATTGTACAGTTTATACAATTCATTATTGTATCTTTTTCTTCATGCATTATTTTCTTTCACGGCACCAAAAATGGATTCGGTATCTTCCTTTCAAAACGTCCTAATAATTCCTCATCAGATTTCAACATGGTCCAAGTTTCTGATGCGTAAGTTAACACTGGTCTAAGGAGAACTTTATACTTGAGTATTTTTGTCTTTCTAGATATAAACTGAGATCTAAACATTTTCCTGATTCCAAAAAAGCATTTGTTTGCAGCCGTGATTCGTACGAATTCAGCCGAATTGTCATTTCTAGAATTTACTTCAGATCCTAGATAAATAAAGCTATGCGTTCAGCATGGAATCAGCAAACTCTGCTCGCCGAGTTGGCAGGCACTCTTGCGTAATTTGCACTTTATAGGCCTGAAGATGTAGCCGCTTATGCAGGACTTTATGAATTATTGATTTTGGTAAATGCAGTTCCCGTGAAGCACGACGAACATATTTTTTAGGTCTGAGTTGAAATGCAAGTTGCACATTGTCTATAGTTACTTCACTGACACCTGTTCGTCCACTCCGTTGCAAGTCCATTACACTGCCTGTCGCTAGACATTTCTCGGCCCATCTAATTATGAATGATTTGGAAGGAGGATCTCTTCCAGATTGCCGACGGAAATTTCGCTGAACAGTTACTGGTGATTTACCAGACTCAACATACCACCACGCACATCTTGTGATGTCATCATTGTCGTTTAAATCACAATCTGCAACAAATGTAAACAAAACTTTGAGAGATGAAGAATACGTTGCAAAAAACCGCATGTCTCTGTCTCAAATAGCTTACGAGCTTAGTTACATTGTTTTAGTAGCAGGACTTTGTGGACACCCTGTAGGTTCAATTCACACTCATACGGGCGACAGAACAACAATTCTAATTGAGGAAAAGTAGCAATGACCACTATCGATATCGTAGGTTCATTGACGCACGGAAATAAGCTCTCCATACATCCCTATCCTAAGGTAATGTTTTCGAATCATCCCTTGTATAATCTAATTTCCCCAAATCATGGTTTATGTTATTCTCCCACCAGATTCTCGGCCTGCCTACTGGGGTTTTCCCTCGGGTTCTCCTACAGGGAGTTTTCACGATCCTCTTTCAAAATAACAATCAGGAAACAATTTTTTTATACGAGATAGTAAGAACAGCGACCTATTCTCTGGTCCTATAGTCACCGTTAATGGTTTACAGATTAAAAGATTCCGGTTCGATTCCTGTACGTAATATACGGATTTTTTCTAAAAGAAAATTATCTGCATTCCATCAGCATCTGGGAATCTGTGCTTGTATTTGTGGGTATGTTTCCATAACATGTGTTAAAATTGTAAAGAAAAAAACAGAAAAAGGGAAATAAAGTAAACATGTTATCTGCAAGCCACAGTTAGTCCAAAAACATTCAAGACAAAAACTGTGTAAAACACTGGCTCTTCCAACTCTTTTGTATGGTAGCGAAGTTTGGATATCGAAACAGAAGGATATACAGATAATTAGACCTGGTGAAATGAGATACCTTCGGAGGACAGCAGGATACACACAAAAAATGAAGTCATCTTACACATGGAACCTTTAGAAAACAAAATTTCTAATTATAAGTCAAGATGGATGCAACATATTCATCGGATGGAAGATCACAGAATACCCAAACAAATGTTAAGATATCAACCTGCAGGAACAAGAAGACCAGAACGTCCAAACAAATCACTGCATTTTAAATGAATTGAACTTTATTTAAAACAATATAAAACAATAAATACGTACTTGCTGCCATTTTATCACTAAATGGTGTCACGGCCTCCTGAAGTCTCAAATAATAAACATTGCCCACACTCTTAACGTTAGTGAATTGTTTATAATGAACGCAAATATTTCCGACAAAGATATTATTTTACTACTATTTATTGTTTTGAAAACACCATCCCTCAAAAAATAATGTACAACGCACGTTTGTGAAGTGTTTTACAGAATCTCGGAAGTTAAAAACAATGCGACCCTCGCTTCTGTAAAAATCACATCCCAACCTCGCACCATGAATGCAGTTCAAGCCAAAGTATCTTCTATAATCTGATTAATCTGACAACTGATCTATCTGACAGACTACAGCGTGCTCATAATGCGTGCATTCAATCTCCGTTGTTATGACCTCGTGTCTCCTTCATTTCAGGCCTTATCATGGCTACGCCTAAATTACAGAAGAACTTTACATTCACATACCTTACTATTCCAAATTCTGTACACATATTTACCAACTTATTTAACAACACGTTTTCAAAATTTATCGGCTCATCACAATTTAGGAACAAGATCACAAGACTCTTCTTTACTTTTGATACCACAGCACAGGACATGTCTATACTCTGAATCTTACACAATATCTATGGATAGAGCATGGAACTCACTTCCCAGTCATGTCAGGGACTGTCAATCCCTATCATTATTTAAATACAAATTAACTGATATCTTAAGTTCGACACAATGAAAACATTAACTGCATAACAACTATATAGAGCATTCCATTAATAATCATCTAGGAAGCCACTTACTTTATTTTATATCATTTTAATTTTATTATATTCTATGTTTTTGTTAGCATTAGATCACATCATCATTGTATTTTGTTTAGTCTGTATTTTAATAATATCTTAAAATTGTAATATGTACGTAATTTTTGTATTATTCTACTATTCGCTGGTTGAGTGGAAGAGAAGGCCTTATGGCCTTAACTCTGCCAGCTAAAATAAAGCATTTTTTTTATCGCGGATGAGCCCATGTAGGACTACGCAAATTACTTTAGAGGCGTTTCCTTTGAGCCCAAATTTCTTTCATTCTTTTGCTATGAGCTTGTTTTCTATCATCTGTCCAAGTTGTTCCAGTTCTTTTCTTCGGTTTGTCTTCTTGGTCAACTTGCCACTTATTCACCTTAATTCTAAATATATCTGTTTGGGATATCTTCTTTAGTAATTCCTGCCAATTTTAAGTCATTATTATTATTATTATTATTATTATTATTATTATTATTATGTTTATAAACTAATGCACTATACCAAGGGAATATTTATGTAATTGTTCCAATTTGCATCGTTGAAAAACTTCTGTGTTTACTCAAAGACATTTTCAATGCTTTATATAATTTTTTCATTTAATCTTGTTTGATACGTAACGTATTATAAAGATGAAATACACATAAATTGAAGCACTTGATCTCGATTCGGTTTTGAATTAGAAGGAAGATGCATCTTATCTCGAGAAAGGTTTCTTTATGTCAGGAGATCTTCAAGGTTTCTTTTTGTTATTACATTTTCCCTGATCAAGCGAGTCATTTCTAAAAAAGATTAAATGTGAATCTACAAGTGACATTTGTGTAAATCCGCTCCTCGCACAATGTTTATCCATCTTCCCACTCTGCCACGTCTCAGCCTCCCTCCTCTTCTTTTTCAAGATTATATCTTCAGGAAAAAATGTATTTAACCTGTTGTACTTGCAGCTTTACTTATAAAATGTCACTTCACAACTTATTTCCAAAATAAGCAGATACTGATTTTTTAAAAATCGAAATCATCATCATTATCATCAGCATCAAGGATTAGACCTTAAGTCCTGTTCCGATATAATGCTAGAATTGGTCTGTCCATCTTTCACTGGGTCTTCCTACATTTCTTCGTCCTAGTAGTTTGTAATATTTAAGAATGAAGTTCTTATGTTAAAAGCATCATTACTTACGGAGCAGAACTTTGGCCATTAACAACAAAAACAAATAAGTATCTTTTGGTAACGGAAATGGATTTTATAACAAGGGCAGCAAGAATTTCAAGAAGAGAAAAAATTAGGAACTCAGTTATAAGGGAGAAAATGAAGATTGAAGACACTATTTTAGATTATATTAAAACTCAGCAATTAAGTTGGTACGGACATGTCCAGCGAATGGAAGAGGATCGACTACCAAAATCTGTTTTGGAATGGAAACCTGAGAGAAGACGAGGCAGAGGAAGACCTAAAACCTCCTGGAGTCAGGGAATATGTTTATACATGAAGGAAAAACATCTACAACCAGGGGATTGGATGGACCGACAAAATTGGCTATTAGGAATCGGAAGATGTCAAAGACATTAATCAACCGATCATCTTTCTATCTATGAAGTTTTAGGAAAATGTTTGGACCACACAGAGATGAGCAGACAGGCGAATGGAGAAGACTACATAACAGTGAACTACATGGTCATTATAGGAAGCCAGATATAATAACAACAGTTAAGTCTCGTAGACTGCGACAGACAGGACATATGGCACGAATGGGAAATGAAAGACGTGCACGAAAGTTTCTTGTAGGAAAACCAGAGAGAAAACGCCCAGTTAGTAGACCAAGAATGAGTTGGGACAATAAAATTAACCATTATTTCAGGGAAATAGATTATACAGGGAATGATTGGAAAACATTAGCTCAGGAAAGGGATGTATGCAGAGCTTATGTCCGCGCGGCCATGAACCTACGGGTTCGATAGTGCCAGTGAGTTAGTTAGTGGTTTATAATGAAGAATCTGTTTGGGAATTCTATTGTTATCCATTCTATTGATGTGGTCCATCCATTCATCTCTGTATTGTGTAATTCTATCTAATAGTTTGTATATATTTAGTTCACTTCGTATATTTTCATTTCGTTTTCCATCTGTTATTGTACATCCAGTACAAAGTAAACAATTGGAGTAAAAGGTAAAATGATCCCACTACAGACCTCAACAGGACCTTAGGGCAATAGGAGTTTCAGGTTCCCACTTTTTCTACACAATCGGCACGTGATGTCAGCCGGGTTGTTAGCCTGCGAGATGGCCGCCTTTACTCCCAGAATAAGTGTTTGGTACTCATTTCCGTCAGAAATTGAGTAAGCCATAGTTCCGACAGAAGGTATGGATCAGTTTTTAATAACCTGTCCCCACCGGGACTCGAACAAACGACCTTCCGGGGTGTAGCGTATTCCCATAACCACTACGCTACGGCGTTTCCCAAATATTGTGTTGTTTCTGACTTCATTCCTTCTTGATATTCTTGTCGATCGCCTCCAAAAATCCATTTCAACTGCTAACAGCTTGTTGGCTTGTTTTCTACTTACTGTCCAGGTTTCGGACCCATATAATAAAATGCTTTGTAACAGAACTTGAAATATAGTTTTTCCGTTCTTTATATTATATTTGTATTCCAAAGCACTGAGTTCAACAAACCAATGATTCTTCTTTCATCACTTATTCTTCTTTCAATTTATGTAGTTGAATTCTCACTTTTATCTAAAATAGATCCTAAACATTTAAAATTATTGACTACGTATTCTTCCTGAATTACATTTTAGTTCATCTCTTGTATCCAATGAAAGACACTCTGTTTTATTGTAATTTACGTGTAATCACTATTTGTTGTATATTTATTATCATTATTCTTGGTATTGTTATTCTCGGTATTGTTATTCTCGGTATTGTTATTCTCGGTATTGTTATTCTCGGTATTGTTACTCCCGGTATTGTTATTCTCGTAATTCTTATCCTCGGAATTCTTATCCTCGGAATTATTCTCGGTATTGTTATTCTCGGTAGTTCATTTTTAGGTAGTCTTCTCCATTCACCTGTCGGTTCATCTCTCTTTGGTCCAAAAATTTCCCTACGTACTTTATTCTCAAATACTTGTAATCTCCTTTCCTCCCTTACCCTAAGTAGGAACATTTTTGGACCAAAGAGAGAACAGGCAGGTGAATGGAAAAGACTACTTAACAATGAACTACATGGTCTTTATAGGAAGTCAGATATAATAAGAACAGTTAAGTCTCGTAGACTGCGATGGGCAGAACATGTTGCACGTATGGGGAGTGAAAGACTTGCATGGAAGCTTCTTGTAGGAAAGCCAGAGGGAAAACGCCTAGTTGGTAGAGCAAGAATGAGGTGGGAGAATAACATTAACTATGATTTGAGAGAAGTAGATTATACAGGGAATAATTGAAAAGCATTAGCTCAGGATAGGTATGTATGGAGAGCTTATGTCCGCGCGGCCATGAACCTACGGTTCGATAGTGCCAGTGCGTAAGTATAATTATTCTTGGTATTATTATTCTTGGTATTATTATTCTTGGTATTATTATTCTTGGTATTATTATTCTTGGTATTATAATTCTTGGTATTATTTTTCTTGGTATTATTATTCCTGATATTATTATTCATGGTATTATTATTCTTGGTATTCATGGTGGGGCACGCCGTTGCGTAGTGGTTAAGGCACTGAGCTACAAGCCGGAGGGTCGAGGGTTCAAGTCCCGTTGGGGTCAGGATTTTTAAACTGACCCAAACCCTCTGGCTGCACTATGGCCCTGGGGTCGACTCAGCCTCTAACTGAAATGAGTACCAGACGCTTGTTCTGGGGTAAAGGCGGCCGTCACGCAGGGCTGACAACCCGGCTGACATAAAAAGTGCCGATTGTCTAGAAAAAGTGGGAGCCTTACCTCCTACTACCCCAAGGGCCTCCTGAGGCCTGTTGTGGGATCACTTTACTTTACTTTTACTTTATTATTATTCATGGTATTATTATTCTTAGATATTAATCTGACGATTCTTTAAATTACTTGAACAGTAACTTTTTTAAAATATCAATTTTTGATCATGCCATTTGAAGACATACCGTGAGAAATACCTTACATATATTTATTGCTAGATAATTTTCAAAGAGTGCCTATTTAAGTATTGATTACCTTTGAAATATGCTGGAAAACCTAACTCATGCATGGCATAAAGGTGATGTATTTTTATAAATATTATCCAATATAATGGAGGATTTTCAATGCGTGGGGAAGACGTGTAAATATGGTTAACTACACGCAGAGCATGAAAATATTAATTACAGACCGTGGGGCTGGTTTAATTGGGAGAAACTAATAAATACCTGTACATATTGGTAATCACTTCATTATGCAATATTGGAGTTTATCAGCTTTGCTAAAATTGATTCAATGTTGCGACACCGGGTAATAAATATTATTTGTTTATACCTTATTAGTCACACGATCCTCTCCATTTATTCACGTATTTTAACAATTATATTTTTATCGTCCCAACTCTTTCAAAAAACGTTAAACTGAAAATACATAAAACTATTATTCTACCAGTTATATTATATGGATGTGAAACATGGGCTCTTACTTTAAGGGAGGAAAGGAGATTACGAGTATTTGAGAATAAAGTTCTTAGGAAAATTGTTGGGTCAAAATGGTGTGTGAGCAGACAAGATAATGTACAAAATACATAATATTGAGCTAATGATATGTATAGGAAGCCAGATAAAATAAGAACAGTTAACTCTTGTAGATTGCGATGGGCAGGACATGTGGCACGTATAGGAGATGAAATAGGTGCATGGAAGTTTCTTGTAGGAAAACCAGAGGGAAAACGACCAGTTGGTAGACTCAAGAATGAGGTGGAAGAATAACATTATCCATGATATGAGGGAAGTAGATTATACAGGAGATTATTAAACATTAGCTCGGAATAGGTATGTATGGAGAGCTTATATCCGCTCTGTCATGAACCTTGGGTTAGATAGTGCCAGTTAATTAGTGAGTTATATAACTAGTTTACTAGATTACCGAGACAAGCTTTGCAATGGATCCCACCCTGGAAAGGAAAGAGAGATCGACCAAGATTTAAATTGATGGATAATGTAAGATGAGGTATGAGGGAAGAATTGGATTGGGAAGTTAGATAAGAGTGGAGAAAGAAGATAACAAATTAAAAAGCATTGGGGACAGGAAGATTTTTTTGCATTGTAAACCTATTTATAAATAAATATAATTGGTTGTACTATTACCAGCTATTTTTTACCTCTCTTTACATTATATTCCCATTAATTACCACTACAGCAGATGAAAGGACCTGTTTTCGATTCTATGCTTTCCTAAAATTGCTTTTTAATAACGTGTTTGGTTAGTAAATTTCTTAGACGTATTCTGAAGTGGAAGTGTTTTTCAATGTTCTTCTTTTAATTCTCCTGCACATATGGATATACCTCATCCGCAATTAGAGTGATCCTAACATAAACGCCAATTGTATCCTTCCGCAATTCGCACCACAATTACTGTCACATTGACAGGGAGCACGTGTGAAGTATATAAGACATTCGATCGTTGAATGAGGTAGATTACGAGAAAAGTGCTGAGATTTTTCACACAACTTGTGAAATACATTTGAAATAACTGTCTTTCTACCAGTAGTCAAAGGTTTGCCTGACTTGTGTTTTAAACATTTAGATAGCGACACAACAACAGAAGACTCGACACCTTCAACCATTTTGTTACATCAGAACTGACTGATGCATGACTCAAATGCATTATGCATGTGTAATAATATATTTCAAGTTGTAATTATTGATTAGGTATATTCTAGAATATTTTCTATGTTTTGAATATTATTATTTTCATTCACGTAGAATAACAAGTATATTCAGAGGACATATTTTTAATTTAATGAAGGGAACTACTTTTTCGCGTACTTATTGCTTCTATAACGTACGTCGGTGTTCATAACCAATGAAAAGCGAGCAGGTCACATGGATTTGTTTTGATGAGGATCAATTTAAGAGCGAATAGGCTTTAGGCCTATTAATTTGTAGAGAGAAGGCATATGAAGTTGTTAGAAGGTTATATTTTGATTTTAGGGCCTATATGAAATGGATTAATCCATTAAACTAAAGAGGTTGTATATGGAGACGTTAAAATGGATTTCAATTCGTTAAGTGGTTTGACGTAAAATGGATTCCTTTATCGAGTTAAATTAGCGAAGGTCAGACAAGGAGGTGCTAGAAAGTTTGATGGATTTCAATTTGGGAAGCGACTCGGTGTGAAATGGATTCACGTAATGAACGGTTTAATTATTCCCTGTTAAATGATACAGCGTGGCGTGTCGTCACGCTATGCTGATCACATACAAGGCCTTTCGTTACGTTATGATTTGATTCGCTTTTTCCATTAGCTAATCTCTCCGTAAAATTTTACTAGTAAATTTTCTGCCAGTTACATATCAGATAAATATTAAATCGTGTAGAAACTTTGTCAGCTTTTAGCCTCCTACGTTTAGAAAAACATTTTTTTTTTCAGACAATTCCAGTAATTTAAAGCCTTCTGTGGCCCTGAGGGATTAACGGTGATACATTTTTTCTTGCGATAGTGCGTTTTGTTGTACTTACAGCAATGGCGACCACGATTGAAAGTTCAACTTCCTACATTTCGGGGTTGCCAACCTAAATAACTATAATCTAATAAAATAACTATACTGCAATATTACATATTACAAACACGCGTGCGGGCAGTAAAACCACTACCCTCTATGTATACTACGTACAATGTATATACAAAACACATCCAAAATGTAGTGTTAATATACATTATACGAAATAAATCACTGCATTTTAAATGAACTGAACTTTATTTGAAACAATATAAAACAATAAATACGTACTTGCCGCCATTTTATTACAATTTCGGTCTCACGGCCTCCTGTTATTTTATCACTACTTTGTCTCACGTTCTCTTGTAGTTTCAAATAATAAACATTGCCCACACTGTTAGCGCTACTCAATTGTTTATAATGAACGCAAATATTTCCAACAAAGATGTTATTATTTTACTATTATTTATTATCTTGAAAACACCATCGCGCAAAAAAATAATGCACAACGCACGTTTGTGAAGTGTTTTATAGAATCTCGGAAATTAAAAATCCTTTACCCCCAGAACAAGCGTCTGGTACTCATTTCCATTAAAGGCTGAGTCGACCCCAGGGCCATAGTGCCGCCAGAGTGTTTGGGTCAGTTTAAAAATTCTGACTTCACCGAGACTTGAACCCTTGACCTTCCGGCTTGTAGCACAGTGCTATGGCGTGCCCCCAATACTTGAATATAGTTATTTTAAAATATTTATGTACTTAATGTAAACGGCGATGTTTGAAAACAAATGAGAAATGTTTGGTTATGTTTAATTTCTTCATCACTGCAACATAATCATATTATTTATTGCCAAATAGGATCGCAATATTGTAAGAAAGCACCCTAGTGGAGAAATAATGAAACACATCAAACTGTATATTATAATCAACAATATATGTTATTAATTTACTTCTTAGTAAACAATTCAGTAAAATCAAGCAATCTGTTCATTATTTGTTATATTCAATACATTTGTTGGAGACAATTTAACTTATGCCTCAAATGGGAGTCAATGACCAATCATATTTTAATTATTTTTTTATTTACAACCAATCACAGTCGTGTTACACCTAAAATTTACCAACTAAAGTTTATCATAATAAAGAAAGCGCCTCCTTTTTAACATTCTGAATAGGCCATAGCATTATTTTGCAGTGACTGACCCTCTAAGAAATACGGCTACCAGATTTTATACATAGTGCATGCATGTTAGCAGAAAGCGCATGCGGGAGTTAATATAAAAACATTTGTAACAATTGATTATACCGCAAAAAAAAACTGTTTGCACTTTCTTAAACGAATTATTTTTCCAGTAAATGACGTTGCAGAAAAATATAATTGACATATTTACATCATAGGACATCAGAAATTAATTAATATCTATAACGTTGTTTATACATTTCTCCACTAGGGTGCATTCTTACAACATTGCGATCCTTTGGCAATAAATAATATTATGATCTGGTTGCAGTGATGAACGAAGGAAGGAAATGAAGCGTACCAATCGTTTCTCATTTGTTTTCAAACATCGCTGTTTACATTAAATATACAAATATTTTAAAATAATTATATTTAAATAATGATTTGTCAGTATACAGATTTGTGAGTAAACTCATTTCGTGAGTCGTGAATTTATCGATAATTTGGAAATCACTCGTGGCATTAGTTATGATAAATAATGCTCTGAGCTGTTCAGGAAAATATAAAGCTGATAAAGATAAATCGATAAAGAGCGAGGTAAAACACAATTGTCATTGGTTGTAAAACAAAATTCATTGAAACGTGATTGGTCATTGACTACCATTAGCGGCATGAGTTAATCCATGAAAAGCCTTACAATTTGTTTTCTTGTTATACTTGATGGTTATTTTGTTAAATTATATTGTTGCTATGTTGAACCAGGAATTCAGCTCCAATGATTCAACGAGACATTATTAAGAGTGCGTTAGTTGGAGTCCCTCGGGCATAAGACCCGCTTCCTGCAGATAACAGGTCAGTATCAATAAGACAGAACCAGTCTTTAAAGATAATATTTGTGACGGAAGCAGCCATAATACAACTAAACACAAATCAGAAACATGGTATAAGGTCACTAATGACATTATTTTAAAAACAACATGTCCCCGAGAACCAGCCTCGCGGGTTAACCGGCCAGGGTTCGAGAGATTTCTAAGGGCGTAGTAATCTTAGCTTAGATTCATTTCGGAAGGGAACTAAAGCTGTGGATCCCGTATTGCAAAATTACAAAACCTAAACAAGTCTCAAACAACACGCACACTATTAAATAACACAAAGAAATAAAACTAAATGCATGGTCTCACATAGAAATACAGTATATAATGGAAATGGACAGCTAATGACAAATGAGGGAAATTTTGAGGAAGTGGCTGAATTCAAATACCTAGGAACAATAATCACAAATATGAATGAGATGCACAAAGAAATTAAACATAGGCTCAATTCTGGAAATGCGTGCTATTATGCATTGCAGAGACTCTTGATGTCCCAACTCCTTTCAAAAAACGTTAAACTGAAAATATATAAAACTGTTATTCTACCACTTACATATATGGATGCGAAACATTGACTCTTACTTTAAGGGAGGAAAGGAGATTACGAGTATTTGAGAATAAAGTTCTCAGAAAAAACATTGGAGCAAGGAGAAATGAACAGGCAGGTGAATGGAGAAGACTGCATAACATTGAACTACAAGGTCTTTATAAGGAGCCAGATATAGTAAGAACAGTTCAAGTCTCGTAGACTGCGATGGGCAGGACATGTGGCAAGGAATGGGGAATGCAAGACGTGCATGGAAGTTTTTTGCAGAAAACCAGAGGGAAAACGCCCAGTTGGTAGACCTAGAATGAGATAGGACAATACTATTCAGCATGATTTGAGGGGAGTAGATTATACAGGGGATGATTGGAAAACATTAGCTCATGATTGGGATGAATGGAGAGCTTATGTCCGCGCGGCCATGAACCTAAGGGTTTGACAGTGCCAGTGAGTTAGTTAGTTAAAACAATCTCAAACATGAAAGAAGAGATCTGAGAGCAACATTTGTCGGTCCTTTCACGACCAGATTTGAATCCCGACGCTATCACCAAGATGTTAAAGAGCGTCGTTACATAAAAATAATAATAATAATAATAATAATAATAATAATAATAATAATAATAATAATAATAATAATAATAATAATAATAACAATAATCTGCTCAGTCCACTGTTGTGGTTTGGAGGTAGCGTACTGCCTTCTCACTTCCTTCAGGGTGAGGTTTTTTTCGGGGTTTTCCTCAACTTCGGCAGCGGTGGACTAGTGATTATGCTCCTCGCCTCTGGTTCAGACGGCCACGGGTTGAAACCCGGATGAGAACGATGGACTTTTTTAGAACAGATACATTCATGGAGCAAGTCCTCCGGGAGGGACTTTAAGCCGTGGAAACCCCGAATTTGAAGATTTTCAGGCTCGTAAAAGATCCTTAAGACTGAAAAAAGAGGCCTCTAACAAAATTTACCATCCTAGTAATACGTTAGTTGGCCGCTAGATGTACCACTGAGTCGGTGTGTTGACCGAATGCCACTCACGCCATCTTTGGACAAATAAGGTAACTAAAAATGAACTTGGTCTATAAAGACTTGACAAAGGAGATGCTATGGTCCAACAATGGGCTACGCCATTAATCATCGTAAGACAAATGTCAAGAAACTTTAAGGCCCAAACGGTCCCCTAACATCATATGGCCATCGCAATTATCATCATTCATATTCATCTTAGATAAAGCTTAGGATTAGGGACCCTCCTGGCTCATCATTACCACCATCGGGGCAGCGTAACTTCGCTTTCCAGGCGTCCCAACCACACAATATAACGCCAATGTCAGGAGAGAATACCAGAAATGTATTGACGCCTGGTGGCTTTGAATATAGAAAATTTTACAAAAATGTAATTTCTAACAAGAATTATCCTTGTAGCTGCTATGTCGTCACGGACTGATTAGGTGCTGCATTATGCGGTACAGGATTGGCTGCATTGTGTTTAATTGAATAAATCTTCAAATGTTTCACAACTGCAGTAATGAGCTATCATTAATCATTCCATTTACAGCGATGTAACTCCATTATAATTTACTGTTACTAAGTGTTGCAATTTATTGATTATTTATTGCAACAATTAATTTGTTGTAATTCCCTGCTAATTTACTGATATCTATACTTTAGTACATTATTACATCAATGCAGAATAATTTTGTATTATTTAACAATATTAACAATAATAATAATAATTTATTATTAATACTATTATTATTATTATTATTATTATTATTATTATTATTATTATTATTATTAATAAACAGCTCATTTATAAATACATACTAGAAAATATAATGTTATATGAATCGGAAGTTTGGACAATGACACAACAATATTTCAACAGAATAAATTCACTTGAAACGGAATTTTTGGAGAAGAGCTGCCAGAAAATTTCACTGGAAAAATTAGAAATACAGAAATTATAAAATGGATGAATGCAGAAAGAAATACAATGGATGAGATTGAACTCAGAAGGTTACAATGGTATGGACACGTAAGAAGAATGCAGGATGGAAGACTACCAAACGCAGTCTATGCATGGAAAATTGAAAGAAGGATCAGAAAAGGAAGACCAAGAATAACATTCAGAACTCAATGAGGAAATTTTGTGTAACGGATGAAGACACAGAGGACAGAGAACGATGGAGAACTTTAATTAAGGGAAATTCGTGAATGTT
The DNA here is from genome assembly GCA_030220185.1 of Diploptera punctata. Lineage (NCBI taxonomy): Eukaryota > Metazoa > Arthropoda > Insecta > Blattodea > Blaberidae > Diploptera > Diploptera punctata. Next base: position 128,576 of record JASPKZ010010182.1, read on the forward strand.
TGTTGCAAACTGATAGTCTGTAAGTCCGTAGTCATTTATGTATATAATGTATGAAGAATGAGATAAAAAAATTGATAAAAGTAGTAATAATAATGATAATAATAATAATAATAATAATAATAATAATAATAATAATAGGTTTATTTTACCTGGCAGAGTTAAGGCCTTAAGGCTTGTCTACCACTCAACCAGGTTTAAAAAAAATAATAGTCTTACATCTAAATTACAATAAACATAAACGATTACATGTTATAAATACAATACAATTAATATTTATAATGTATTTTGATTTACTCTAGATTTAACAAATTAAATGTAATATGTACAAAATATTAAAAAAAGATAAAATGATGAATGACATAGTATAAATTTAAATAAATAGAGAAAAATGAATTATTAGAAAATAGGTAACTGTATAAGCGTGACTTAAAAGTGTCAAGTGTGCGGCAAAGTACGTACTAACTAACTAACTCAACTGGCACTATTGAACCCATCGATTCATGGTCGCGTGCACATAAGCTCTCTATAAATCCCAATCCTGAGCTAATGTTTTCCAATCATTCTCTGTATAATCTACTACCCTCAAATCATAATTAGTGTTATTCTCCCACCTCATTTTTGGTCTACCAACTTGATATCTTCCCTCAGGTTTTCCTACAAGAAGCTTCCATGCAGGTCTTTCATTCTCCATTCGAGCCACATGTCCTGCCCATCACAGTTTACGTGTCCTAACTGTTCTTATTATATCTGATTTCCTATAAAGATCATGTAGTTCATTGTTATGTAGTCTTCTCCATTCACCTGTCTTTCATCTCTCCTTGCTCCAAAAATTTTCCTAAGAACTGTATTCTCAAATACACGTAAACTCCCTTCCTCCCTTAAAGTAAGAGTCCATGTTTCGCACCCATATAATATAACTGGTAGAATAATAGTTTTATATATTTTTTCTGTTTAACGTTTTTTTGAAGGAGTTGGGACGACAAGAGTCCCTGTAATGCATAATAGCATGAATTTCCAGAATTGAGCCTATGTTTAATTTCTTTGTGTATCTCATTCCTATTTGTGATTATTGTTCCTAGGTATTTGAATTCAGCCACTTCCTCAAATGTCCCTCATTTGTCATTAGATGTCCATTTCCATTATATAATGTATTTCTATGTGTGACCATATATTTAGTTTTATACTACATAATAATAATAATAATAATAATAATAATAATAATAATAATAATAATAATAATAATAATAATAATAATAATAATAATAATAATAATAATAATAATGTTAATAATAATAACAATAACAATAATAATAAATTACGTAAGAACTCTCATTTTACATATGTTTATACATCAAAATAATACATGTACCAAAGTTGAGAAAAGTATAGAATTGTTTAATCTTAATGTAACTTCTACTAGTCATAGATTCCACGAAAAAAACTATTTAATATATTCACGAATTCAATAATTGCTCGGTAACACGCAAAACTTTGAAGTTCTGACAGAATATACTCGTATAACTGATATACCCTGACAGAAACTTTACCTTCATTTTTAAAGCTTATTTACACGGAAGCATGTGGTAGGTCTACTGATTTTTCGAGTGGGGACACTAACCGTGCAGGCCCCCTTTGTGCTTTTCGATAAGATAATGGTATCTGCCGGCACCGAATTCCATCCTCCCGAAACAACATCATCATAACTCGCACAAAACTGTCTAACGTCGAGCAAAATATAAAATGCATGATATTTCGAAAAAACAAAAATGATGGCATTTCAAGGTGCAGATGCTGTCAGAAGTACAATTGTACTGGACAATAAAATTTTGGAGCAGGTGAATAATTTTACATATCTAGGATACAATATCTCATATGAAGAAGAAAAGGATGTAAATGCAAAAATATCTAAATGTTTAAGAATTTTAGGGTTAATAAATTCTATCTTCAAGCCACAGTTAGTCCAAAAGCATTCAAGACTAAAAGTGTATCAAACACTGGCTCTTCCAACTCTTTTGTATGGTAGCGAAGTATGGACGTTGAAACAGAAGGATATACAGATACTTAGATCTGCTGAAATGAGATACCTTCGCAGGACTGCAGGATACACACTACTAGATCACAAAAAAATGAAGACATCTTAGAAGAATTACACATGGAATCTTTAGAAAACAAAATTTCTGATTATAAGTCAAGATGGATGCAACATGTTCATCGAATGGAAGATCACAGAATACCCAAACAAATGTTAAGATATCAACCTGCAGGAAGAAGAAGAAGACCAGCACGTCCACTCAGAAGACTTCTGGATGGTGTTTCTCTTGAGGCCGAAACAGGTCAACAAATGGCCTAAATTCGTGAATGTACTATGATGATGATGATGATATTTCGAGTGTTGATGCAAGTATTGTTTCATATAAAGATGTTAGGAATACCTGAGTTACTGCCTCACGTACATCAAACGACGCATCAAGCAATGTAATGTTCGTCACTTACCTGCAACACAAGACAATATTTCATTACAATTTAATGTTTGCTTAGAATTAAAATACAAATTAAAACAATTCAAGCTGCAAATAATTATTTCCCTTTCACAGAATCACAAATGTTGACAACCGGAAGCAAAAAGGTCGACCGCTGTGGTCTGGAGGTATCGTGCTTCCTTGTCACGCAGCGGGCCAGGGTTCGATTCCCGGTCGGGACAGTTTTTCTGGTTTTTATCGGGGTTTTTTCTTCACCTGTAAGACAAATGTCAGGAAAACTTTAAGGCCCAAACGGTTCCCAAAATCATATGGCCATCATCATCCTTCACCGGTGTGGAAAGCAACAGGAAGCTACCACACCTACAATTCCCTAGTAAAGCTGCAAAGCATAGTATGAAAATGCTATGATTGCAGTGAAGGACCTGCCCTCAGGCAGAATTACTATGGATGAATGGATAAGCAAAAAAGGTTAGCTATACTTAATTTACCAGGAATTTTTACAATTATTTGATTTTCAAACACTCTCAATAGCCAAATTATAGCAGCACAGAATAAAAATAAGAAGAAAAATAACTAATTGATAATAGTAGAATAGTTATTATCTACAGTTAAGTCTCGTAGACTACGATGGGAAGGGCATGTGGCACGAATGACGAATGCATGGAAGCTTCTTGTAGGAAAACCAGAGGGCAAACACCCAGTGGTAGACCAAGAAAGATATAAAGTAAAATGAAGGTATCTCACTATAGGCCTCAGGAGGTCCTTGGGGTAGTAGGAAGTTAAGGCTCCCACTTTTTTCTAGAAAATCGGCACTTGATATTAGCCGGGTTGTCAGCCCTGCGTGACGGCCGCCTTTATACCCCCCGAACAAGCGTCTGGTACTCATTTCTGTTAGAGGCTGGGAGAAAATAACATTAACTAAGATTTCAGGGAATGTATTATATACAGCGAATTACGGTAAAATATTAGCTCAGGATAGGGATATATGGAAAGCTTATGCCCGCGCGACCATGAACCTATGGGTTCAATAGTGCCAGTGAGTTAGTTATTTAGTTAGTTAATAGCCGTCACTGTTCTAGAAAAAAATAATTAAAATAAAAAGAGTTTTTTTTCAAATTGCTGAAATTGCAACCGAAAAAGGAGTAAAATTCATTTCAACAACAGAAAATAGCAGTAATAAGAACAGAAGTAGAGAAAGTTGGTGCACCTTTATAAGTCCGATCGCTCCACCTTCGCTACTTATAATTTTCTGGAAAATCGTACCGAGTCGCCCCATATTGTTTCCTCAAGAGTCCCACTTGTGTAAGAACCAGCCTTAATCCCACCCCCACCCCCCGGCCCAACCCTCGTCACTACTTGAATGTTAGCCAACGAGTACCACAGCGTCATTCCATTCCATCTAAAAAAAAATCGTTCACAATTCTAGTTAATATGCACGAGACCAAAACATCACACACTTCTGTATTCTCTACAATTACTATTTTAATAATAATAATAATAATAATAATAATAATAATAATAATAATAATAAGGATGAGGTAGGTTTTATGTCTCTCACAATTCTACACTTACACTCTTATGCCACTGATGCACTAAACACTTGTAAACACGTTTTGTACTGTTTTAAACATTTTCCAATGATCTTCAAGCTTTCTTTACAATATCCTATACCGATATATTTACGTAAAACCGTAAAATTAGTTTATAGTTCATTAAATAGTATGCATGTAAATTGCTTTGTTACGTTAGGAAATGGGAAGTTGGTTTACGTCCATTTTTTTAAGCATTTGGAAATAAATAATATGCATGTAAATTGTTTTCTTTAGTTAGAAAATGGCAAGTTAGTTAACGTCCATTTTTTTTTTTTTTTTTTTTTGCATTTGGAAATATATTCCCAAAGTTGGTAACGCCGACTGCAGAGTCATCTACCGGAGGCTATATTAACCATTACGGCAATTCCCGCAACTCGCGCATGCGCACTGCGATTCTGTGGAACTTAGAAAAATTCGTCTCAGACATATAACCGACTTTTTCCGAATATAATAACCAGTGTTTCATGAAGTCCCGGGTGCGATTCCTGATCTGACCACTGGAATTATTCCTTAAAGGGAATTATTCCTGTGGTTGCCATTGTTTTGTAAAACTTCAATCTAGTATCTCTTCATGTTTTATTCTTTAATATTTTTTTGGTGGATGTGACTAATTTCTTACACTTACCAATATTGTTGTTACTGGAAGTAAATCAACGTTCCCACATCTAACCTGGTTGCTATGCAAACAAAAGAAATCGCAATGCTGATATGGACTCAAAAAGCACACGTGCTGTATGTAAAATAAAACATTTCTTGAATGTTTTATACACTAACTCGTACCTTTCTTTAGACTTTTCCGGAATTAATGCAGAACATCCCACTCTCCAGGCTTCTATCTACCACGACTCCTTCCATAATAAAATTATCAAACAGATTCTAATCACGGTGCTACATATAAAAATGTCTCCACAGCCAACAATCCTTGCTTATAATAAAACAAATGAAAAGCTACATAGCAACGATCACCAAATGTTTCTTTCTCATAGAAGTCATTTACATCCAACCAATATTTTAATTCATTTATTACCATATTTGGAAAAACTACACTTACACTATCTCAAAACTGCAAAGAACTGCGAATACACGGTAGCAGTTAGAAGTAGCAGCGATAACGTTATCATTGAATGATAACCCACAAACATCATAGTGAGTTACCAAACGTTTATTAAAAATGGGTGTACACTTACTTATCACTCCCTAACGTTGATCCAACCAGCGATAACCCAAAACAGCGATAGAAAAATCATAGACTAAGTAATATACTCTGTGGAGAAAATAGCAGTTAGCGTCAACAGTCTAACAGTCTCATAACATTGTGATTTGCATATTTAAATAAACACTTTAAAATTGTCTAATAATGTTATAAAAATTATTTTAAAACGCTTTAAAATATTAGAAAATGATGGCAAGTACAGAACAAAAGCTATAGTTTACAACAATATAAGAGAAAAATTTTGAGATAGTAGAAGTGCAGTTGAGCCCTATATTTAATAAAAATTAGTCACATCGACCAAAAAAATAGTATGCAATACACATGAGCGCCTCGTTGTTTTCAAACTTTTACTCGATCAGTAACAAGTGCTTACCGCAGTTGTATCGCAATATACTATATGTACAGTTCCGCATATCATTTGAAATTTCGACAGTTTCATATTTATGCCCCTTTCAGTTTTGGTATTTATCGTAACAAATTGATTTTAATATGCACTGCATAAAATCTCCCTTACAGTAATGATAGTTTTATTTCAAACATTAATTCGCGAATTATTATTATTAGATACATTTTTAAATTACTCTATTAATTTGTTTATTTTGTCAATGGAAAAAAGCGTCCCTGGCTGCAATTAATGGTTGGTCCAAATAAATACTAATATAATTTAGTGCATTTGAATTTTATAATTGCGGTTCCTAGATTTCAGTAATTAAATGAACGCATTAATAATTTAATTAAAATGGATGTGATAATTATGAATTTTGTATTGAGTAGGCCATGTTAATTATAAGCTGACTACACCACCATTTTATTTATTAGAATAGTGTCCTCCTGTATCTCTATGCTATTATATTTATTTATTTATTTATTTACAGAATTTTAATGTTTACACATCTTTCTGTACCTAAAGTTTTATTTTTCTTCTCCACTCGGCTCTCTCCATCCAATCCACGTCCTCCAGTCCCCTTGTTCTCATTCCAGTTCTTATTTCCTGCATCCACGAGTTTCGAGGTCTTCCTCTCCTCCTTCTTCTAGGTAGACAAGATTCCAATGTTTTCCTGGGTAACCTTTCTTCTTGCATTCGTCGTACGTGCCCATACCAATTTAATTGCTTATACCGTATATAATCTACTATTGAATAACCAATATATGCATATATATATATATATTTATTTATTTATTTATTGTACTGGACAATGAAATTTTGGAGCAGGTGAATAATTTTACATATCTAGGATGCAATATCTCATATGAAGAAGAAAAGGATGTAAATGCAAAATATCTAAATTTTTAAGAATTTTAGGGTTAATAAATTCTATCTTCAAGCCACAGTTAGTCCAAAAGCATTCAAGACTAAAAGTGTATAAAACACTGGCTCTTCCAACTCTTTTGTATGGTAGCGAAGTATGGACGTTGAAACAGAAGGATATACAGAGACTTAGATCTGCTGAAATGAGATACCTTCGGAGGACTGCAGGATACACACTACTAGATCACAAAAAAAAATGGAGACATCTTAGAAGAATTACACATGGAATCTTTAGAAAACAAAATTTCTGATTATAAGTCAAGATGGATGCAACATGTTCATCGAATGGAAGATCACAGGATACCCAAACAAATGTTAAGATATCAACCTGCAGGAAGAAGAAGACCAGGACGTCCACTCAAAAGACTTCTGGATGGTGTTTCTCTTGAGGCCGAAAACAGGCCAACAAATGGCTTAAATTCGTGAATGTACTATGATGATGATGATGATATATATATATATATATATATATATATATATATATATATATATATTTACTTATTTATTTATCTTATCAGGGCGTTGCAAAAAATAGACGACGGAGTTGAGTTAGTGTATTGAGATATATTGATCATTTTTAATAAGGTACCCATGTCCGGAAATTATGCATTTTCACACTATGACTAGTTAATTATGTCTCAATATCAGTGTTAGTTCCAAGGATTTGACAACACCTCACGCAACGGAATGTGGCTGCAACATGACGGAGCTCCAGCTCACTTCCATGTCAATGTGAGGACACATTTGGATACCACGTATCCAGGTCGAGGGGGACCGGTCCCATGACCTCCGAGATCACCTGATATTAATCCTCTCGACTGCTTTTTGTGGGGCGACATGAAACAGTCTGTTTATCAGACTCTATCGAACTCGTAGGTTCATGGCCGCGCAGACATAAGCTTTCCATTCATCTCTAACGTGAGATATGATTTCGAATCATCCCCTGTATAATAGTTCCCTCAAATCATAGTTAATGTTATTCTCCCACATCATTCTTGATCTACCAACTGGGAGTTTTCCCTCTGGTTTTCCTACAAGAACCTTCCACGCACGTTCTTCATTCCTCATTCGTGCCACAAGACCTACCCATCACAGTCTATGAGACTTATTTTTCTTATTATACCTGGGCTTCCTATATATATATATATATATATATATATATATATATATCATGTAGTTCAGTGTTATGTAGTCTTCTGCATTCACCTGTCTGTTCATCTCTCTTTGGTCCAAAATTTTTCCTAAGAACTTTATTCTCAAATACTCGTAATCTCCTTTCCTCCCTTAAAGTAAGAGTCCATGTTTCACATCCATATAATATAACTGGTAGAATAACAGTTTTATATATTTTCAGTTTAACGTTTTTTGAAAGGAGTTGGGACGTCAAGAGTCCTTGTAATGCATAATAGCACGCATTTCCAGAATTGAGCCTATGTTAATTTCTTTGTACATCTCATTCCTATTTGTGATTATTGTTCCTAGGTATTTGAATTCAGCCACTTCCTCAAAATGTTCCTCATTTATCATTAGCTGTCCATTTCCAATATATAATGTATTTGCATGTGTGATCATATATTTATTTTTATTGATATTTACTTCCAGTCCCAATTTCTTAGTGTTACTCAACAGTGTGTGCGTGCTGTCCTTTAGTATCTCCTCGCTATTGCCCAATACTACTAATCATCATAAGTAATGCCACGAGTGATTTCCAAATTATCGATAAATTCACGACTCACGAAGTGAGGAGTGAATTTATCTAGAGAATTTGGAAATCAAGAGTGGCATTTGTTAGGACTATTTAACGAATAAAATTAAGCTGTTTACTCACAAATCATTATTTAACTATAGTTATTTTAAAATATTTATATATGTAATGTAAACGGCGATGTTTGAAAACAAATGAGAAACGATAGGTATGCTTCATCTGCTTCTTTTGTTTATCACTGAAACCAGATCATACTATTTATTGCCAAAGGAACGCAATATTGTAAGAATGCTCTCTAGTGGAGAAAAAATGAAACACATCAACTGTATATTAGCCTCATTCATTTTTGATGTCGTATGATGTAAATATGACAATTATGTTTTTCTGGATTATTACCTGGGGGAAAAAAAAATACATTTAAGTAAGTGCAAACAGCGGTTTCCTTTTTTGGTGGTATAATCAATTGCTACAAATGTTCTTATATTAACTACTGCAAACGCTATGTGTTGACATCCATGCACTATATATACAATCTGGTAGCCGTATTTCTCACGCAGTCAGTCACCGCAAAATAATGGTCAGACCTGTTCAGAATATTAAAAAGGAGGAGCTTTCTTTAATGTGGTAAATTTAATATTGATAAATATTTGGTGAAACACGACTATGATTGGTTGTAAATCAGAGATCATTGAAACGTGACTGGTCATTGACTCCCATTTGTGGCATGAGTTAAATAGTCAGCATAAACTAACAGCTTATTAATACCATTGAGTTGTTGGCCCTCTTCAGCCTCCAAAGACCGTAATAGGCCACATATCGTGAAACTGTATGTAATATTGAATATGGTAAAGTTTTAATTGGAAATGCACGAGATAAAATACGCTATTGAAAAAAACATTGGCTTATTACATTTGAAGGTTGTTATTTGTGTTGCATCTCCATGAGAGTCTCCAATGAACTCCATCGTTTTGTAGGAACTGGAGCAGATAGGAGCAGCCGAACAGACAAAAGACATGTTTTAGTATCGCTACTAATGCGAGACAGACGCTGCGACGTGAAGAGTGCGAACAATGCCAGCTTAAAAATGAAATAAATTGAACCAATTTTTCACATGTCATGCACGCTCCATAGAGCTTGAATAGCAAGCACCTCCACACACTCTTCAACTGTTCTCTTACTTTGCACTCTTTCAGTCTGATACATACTTATGCGCAACAATCATGAAGAATGAGGGAAAAAATGACAGAAGACATGACTTATTTCAGTAGAATAGCTGCAAAATAAACTTTCTTCGTAACGGTTTAGGCACTTTGCTAGCTTGTTCCGGCTCTTTCGATCTTTTTCTTTGGTCTTCCCAAACTTCTTCTTCCTCTTGGCGAATAGTACTGTGCTGTACTTTTGGTATTCTGTTCTCAGACATATTTCCTAAGCGTTCTTTCCAGTTTGTTTTGTCTCCAAAAAGAGAAAACTTGGCTAAAGAGGAATTATCGGTTCTTTGGAAAAGATCCAATCACTTTTTTGGAGAGTTGGGTTGACAAGAGCCCATGTTGACCCAAGCTTAATTTATTTCTGCGCCTATTTAATCAACTCGCTGGAATTAATGAACCCAGAGGTTCATGGCCGCTTGGACTTAAGCTTTCCATTCAACCCCTATCTAATGGATAAAAAACGAAGTGAAGATATCCGTAAGAACTACAAATATTCAGTTTGACAGATAAAATACAAAAGTACAGGAGAAATGGTATGAACATGTCTGCAGAATGGATACCAACAGATTGCCTAGGAAAAGTCTGAACTATCAACCAAGAGGAGGAAAAAGAGATCGGGGACGCCCACGAAAGAGCTATGATACTTGGAGCCGGAACGAACCAAAAAGCTTCATTCCTTGGAAGAAGAAGAAGACGAAATATATATAAAGATTTCGGACGAAATATTTTATCGTAGTTCAGTCTACAACATAATCTACAAAGTTAGAGTATCTGTTATTTAAATAAACGCGGGCAGGAAACGGATGGATTAGATGCACAATACAGAATGTTTCTCGAAGGAAGAGTAATGGCTTACTTGTTCGTGCTAGCAGACTAGAATGATCCCTCCACGTTAAACATTAAAAATAACAGTAAACAAATCTTATCACTTATGTATTTCACCACTAACATAAACTAAACACATTCACAAACAATAACAAACGCACAAATATTCAAAACACGTTTTAGTTTAGATGTATTCACTAAATTATACCGCAAAAAAAAGTTTTGAAATCTGTCACCGCCATGATGCGCGGGAGACTCATTATTTTATTAGCCATGCGCAAGTATCACGTGACGTCACAATGTGGAGTCCATTCAATGACAATATTCTCAAATATTACGTTAAATAAGTAACTCGGTGGTATTATGGGACCCGGAGGTTCAAGGCAGCGCGAAGATAAGCTCTCCATTGTTCCCTATTCATTCCTTTTACATTTCATATAACTCAAATCATGGTTCTGATATTTCACTAGTCGAAAACAAACTTCTCTTTATGTATAGACATGTGAGTGAGTTTGTCTGTCACTAACATAATATATTAAAACAATAGAAGGATCTTCTTGGTGATAAATTTATATCATAAGAAGTCAATAAAAGATAAAATCACCAATATCAAATTTAAAATAGCCAACTAGTTCCAATAGCGAAGCTATCATTTTTAAGTCTAATTATTGACTAATAAACTAACTCACTGGCACTACCTAACCCGTAGGTTCATGGCCGCGCGGACATAAGCTCTCCATATATACCTATCCTGAGGCAATGTTCTCCAATCATTCCTTGTATAATCTACTTCCCTGAAATCATAGTTAATGCTATTCTCCCACCTCATTCTTGGTCTTCCAAGTGGGCGTTTTCCCTCTGGTTTCCTATAAGAAGCTTCCATGCACGTCTTTCATTCCCCATTCGTGCCACATGTCCTGCACATCGCAGTCTACGAGACTTAACTGTTCTTATTATATCTGGCTTCCTATAAAGAGCATGCAGTTCATTGTTAAGTAGTCTTCTCCATTCTCTTGTGTTTTCATCTCTCTTTGGTCCAAAAATTTTCCTAAGAACTTTATTCTCAAATACTCGTAATCTCCTTTCCTCCCCTAAAGTAAGAGTCCATGTTTCGCACCCATATAATATAACTGGTAGAATAACAATTTTATATATTTTCAGTTTAACGTTTTTTGAAAGCAGTTGGGACATCAAGAGTCTCTGCAATGCATAATAGCACGCATTTCCAGAATTGAGCCTATGTTTAATTTCTTTGTGCATCTCATTCCTATTTGTGATTATTGTTCGTAGGTATTTGAATTCAGCCACTTCCTCAAAATTTCCCTCATTTATCATTGGCTGTCCATTTCCATTATATAATGTATTTCTACGTGTGACCATATATTTAGTTTTATTGATATTTACTTCCAGCCCTAATTTCTTAATGTTACTCAATAGTGTGTGCGTGTTGTGATTAGTAATACCTCGCTATCGGCCAATAGTACTACATCATGAGCATAAACTAACGGCTTTTCCATCCTTTAATAAAAAATGTAATCCCTCTATAAGAATTTAAGACTTTTTTTTCACACGATAAACAATGAAAATGGCCAATCAAAGATATTAAATCTTTTGAAACAAATGAGTCATATTTTAACTGCCACTTTCCTTCATAACATCTCAATTAAGTAAGATTGAATATCGTCTATTTACGTAGTTGAGGAAAATTTTTAAGTTTGGAATAAACAAAATGAAAGGATGCGCCACTAAAGAAAGAGAAAGTATTCGTGTTCAATTTAACAGCCTGAATTTTATTACTTGTTCAAATCTTGTAAATTAGCTTCCAAACAAAAAGCAATCTTTTGTTTTCCTCTGGCCATTAGCCAATTGGTTTCTAAAGAATAAGAGAATGCAATCTCATAAAACCTCGTGATAATACAAAACCCATTTATGTTATTACGAGCTCTTTACTGTTCATGCGTTAGACTTGAAGCAGGAATGTGCAGGCTGCCCGGCAGTAAATTACTTAATGCAAGAAAATAACACTAATCGGATGTATCAAAGGATGTGAAGAATGTAATTAACTGGGGATGGAAATTAACTGAAGATGTACCGAATAAAATGACATAAAATATAGAATTAAAAAAGGCAGATCAGTAATGCCAATTTTAAACGGCGTTCTGTAGGATAAGAACAAGAAGATGTTTTATTACATTTGTAAACCTCTAAATAAATAATAAAAATACTAATACTTCCAAATATTTGGAACTTTTTTTTTTTCGTATTTAAGAACGGACAGACAAAATGAAATAGGGAGCATTTTAACAAATAAAAAATTTAACCTCATCGGGAATCGAACCTAGGACCTTTTGCATACGAATCAAGCCACTAAGCACTGAACTAAGCGTTAGCTATCTTGTTCTGCTTGAAAGAAAGTCCTTCAGAGGAAGAAGGAAAACGTATTGTAGCTCTACTGTGCAATTAATTAACTCGTGTGAATCGCGCGTTGGAACTTAAAATATTCGAGATCAAGAATCGGCCCATTCTTTTTGTCGCTAAGTGGTCATACGAGAGTTTGTATTCTTCAAAACTTGGTAACTTACTAAAAAAAATTCGGCCGCGGTGGACTAGTGGTTATGCTCCTTGCCTCTGGTTCCGAGGGTCGCGGGTTCAAACCGGGCGGGGGTCGATGGACTTTTTAGGACGGAAAAATCCAAGGAGCAAGTCCTCCGGGAGGGACTTTAAGCCGTGGGTCCCGAGTCTGAGGATTTTCAGGCTCGTCAAAAATCCTTAAGCCTGAATGAAAAGGCCTCTAAGCAAAATTTACCGAATTTTCCCGTCCTAGTACTACCTTGGTTTCCTAGATGTCAGTATGAGGCGGAACGCTGACCACGGACCACTCAAAATGACATCTATACGAAAACAAGTGCAACTAAATTAATATGGTTCAAATTCTTCCCTGTAGGGGGAGAGCGCCTAAATCTCTGTTAAGGGAAAATATAGGCATACAATACAATACAAAATTAATATAAAATTATAGAATATTCACCTGAAAGGTCCGTCTCCTCAACTTAATTATCATTTAACTGTAGCGCTTTCGGGACTTGTCCCATCATCGGCAGGATTCAAAACTGGTGTTTCACTGAAGATCTGGTAGAGGGGGTTGCATGTATTTGGTTCGTTTTCGTTTATCAGGCTGTCGTTGTGAGCTGCTTTCATGATTTCCATCTCTTCGAGTACGTTTATCTTCGCTGGATTATTTTCTCTGTGCATTACTGTTAGGGTGTTTTCAATATTTAACATGCGATGTCCTTCATGTTAATAATTTTACGCAACCTATTTAATGTATTCTTTTCTATTGTATAACAATGATAACACATACACAGGAAAAGAAACGACAAAATTAGCTAATGCACTAAAGAAAGCCGATAAAAACGTAAAAATAGCATACAGAACCAATAACAAATTAAACAACATAATAAACAATAACATTGAAGAAAATAACATTTTCAACAGCAAAGGAGTTTATAAACTGACATGTAAGGACTGCAACAAATTTTATATAGGAGGGACAAACAGGAGTTTTAACATCAGATTCAAAGAACATTTTCGAGACTTCATTCACGCAGAAGGGAAATCAAGCTATGCAAAACACGTTATTCATGAAGGACATCGCATGTTAAATATTGAAAACCCCCTAACAGTAATGCACAGAGAAAATAATCCAGCGAAGATAAACGTACTCGAAGAGATGGAAATCATGAAAGCAGCTCACAACGACAGCCTGATAAACGAAAACGAACCAAATACATGCAAACCCCCTCTACCAGATCTTCAGTGAAACACCAGTTTTGAATCCTGCCGATGATGGGACAAGTCCCGAAAGCGCTACAGTTAAATGATAATTAAGTTGAGGAGACGGACCTTTCAGGTGAATATTCTATAATTTTATATTAATTTTGAATAAACCTCAACGGAACACATCATGAATCTTATAAAAGTTGAATACAATACAATACTAAAAAAAAGTTGAGTTCGTTGATCAGAAAATCGGACCGTTATATTTTGTTCGTTTTGAATGTCTGAAAATAGACAATATAATTTACGGTGACTAAAATCCGGATTCTGGTGAAATTGAGTATTTAAACCTAAAATGAATGAGTTAATATTCAACAACGATCATTACAAGGATTGACCTGATAACAGAAGAAAGAGAGATACGGTAAGGTGTGTTTTTCACGTCATTATAAATTCACGTACCCTCGCCTGTACGTACAGGTCACGGTGGTAACAAGTGGAAGACACGTGTTCAGAATGTTTGTCACGTACTTCCAACCTGTTTTTTTTTTTAACTTTCAAGTTAAGAAGGAAATTGAATTTCATTACAGCTGAATTACTTATGTCAGGGTCATTTAATGACAGGAAGTGCAACTCAATCCACCTCACAATTTCACTACGTTTTTATGTTCAAGCTTCTGCCTTCACCGGGAGCATTAATAACTGTACAACACAACAGTGAACAGTTTCAATTGTTTAGGACGCAACGTGTCAAACTGCCAGAAGAAGATATTAATATCTTCTTGTTCTTCCTTCCAAGTATTAAGCCAAGGCCTGTTAGGATCCTATAGAAATTTTTCCCTCCAGCGTTTCATAGGACGGCCCAGTGATCTTCGTCCTCTTGGTATATAATTATAAACAGCTTTGGGGATCTGATTTGAACTCATTCTTTCAAGATGGTGTTTCCAATTTAGTTGGTACTGTTTAATATATTCCAAAATTGGCGTAGTCTTCAATTCTTTTAAGATATCGGTGTTCCTTTTCCGATCCCATCTGGTGTAACCCGCTGTTCTGCGCATGAATCTCATTTCACAAGGCGTTATTCTGCTTTCATGTTGTCTTTTTAGTGTCCATGCTTCACTACCATAGGTCAACACTGGTCTAGCCAAAGTGTTATATAAACGTAATCTGGTGTTTTTTGTACAAGGGATGGTTTCATAACTTGATTAATAATTCCTAAACTTTTATTATAACTAGTAACTTTTTCAGGGATATCCTTTTCATCCCAGATAGAGAGATAATAAGATATTAATATTAAACTAAATAAGTTTTATAGAATGTGTGGCGCTATAGAACAGACACTGAAAAATAAAACTTTGAGGAGACACAATTTAATTTTTTGCGCAATAGTATATTTTGTCGTACTTACAGCAATGACGACCATGGTCGAAATTCCAACTTTCTACATTTCGTAGTTGCCAACCTAAATAACTATACTCTAATATTACATATTAAAAAACGCGTATGGGAAGTAAAACCACTGCCCTCTATGTATACTACGTACAATGTATATACAAAATACCCAAAAGGTAGAGTTAATATACGCCTACATTATACGGAACAAATCACTGCACTTTAAATTAAATGGACTTTATTTCAAACAATATAAAATAATAAATACGTACTTGACACAATTTTATCACCAATATTGTCTCACGGCCTCCTGTAGCCTCAACTAATAAACACTGTCCATAATGTTAACGTTACTTTGTTTATAATGAACGAAAATATTTCCAACAAATATATTATTATTTTACTATTATTTATTTATTTATTTTTAAAACACCATCGTGCAAAAAATAATGTACAACGCACGTTTGTGAAGTGTTTTACAGAATCTCGGAAATTAAAATCATCGCTAAGGCTCGGTTTTTAAACACTTTCCCTGATTCTGTAAAAACCACTTCTCAACCTCTTCTCGCATCGTAATGTACTTTTACGGCCTGTCTTAACATGTGCAAGTGAGAATTGGACTCTTAACCGTTCAGACAGAAGGATAGAAACTGCAGAAATGAAGTTCTTACGTTCAGCAGCAGGTGTGACAATTTTGGACAAAAAAAGAAATGAAGATATTAGAAAATACTTATATATGTTTAATTTAACAAATAGAATTGACAACGTGAGAAACAACTGGTACGAACATGTTAAAAGAATGCCTACAGATAGAATCCCTCAGCTGTTATTAAAGTACAAACCAATAGAACATAGAAGTGTTGGACGCCCATTTACTAGATGGAAAGATTCATTAAATCCCACTTGATGTGAAATAAGGTCAAAAAGCCTAATGCCATGAAACAAACATTATATAAATAAAAGTTTCTATTTTTTGCTGACAGAATGCATTAATCGAAAGATTCTGCCACTTACAGCGAATTCTCAATGTATGCTTCCCTTAGTTATGTAATCAATGCGATGTCAAACTATCAGCTGCGCTAGATTACAGGTCTCATCACCGACTGGTGAATTAATTTTTTTAGCTTTCATCTGATTGTTTTGAAATTTTTCTCACATACATTATGTGCTATAGAAGTGTTTCTGTGAAGTTTGGTGTTTATAAGTAGAATTATTTTAGAGAGATCTAATCAATTTAAATATCTTGGATATTATCTCTCTATCTGGGGTGAAAAGGATATCCCTGAAAAAATTACTAGTTATAATAAAAGTTTGGGAATTATTAATCAAGTTATGAAACCATCCCTTGTACAAAAAAAACACCAGATTACGTTTATATAACACTTTGGCTAGACCAGTGTTGACCTATGGTAGTGAAGCATGGACACTAAAAAGACAACATGAAAGCAGGATAACGGCTTGTGAAATGAGATTCATGCGCAGAACAGCGGGTTACACCAGATGGGATCGGAAAAGGAACACCAGTTTCTTAAAAGAATTGAAGACTACGCCAATTTTGGAATATATTAAACAGTACCAACTGAATTGGAAACACCATCTTGAAAGAATGAGTTCAAATCGGATCCCGAAAGCTGTTTATAATTATATACCAAGAGGACGAAGATCTCTGGGCTCTTCTATGAAACGCTGGAGGGAAAATTGTCTATAGGATCGTAACAGGCCTTGGTCTAATACTTGGAAGGAAGAAGAATCTAGTTTCAGAATTATGATTTTTAAACATATTTTCTTATATTTTCTAAACGAAATGTTCCTTACGATGCATTTTCAAATATTGTCTCATGAAATTTGAGATTAGAGTCTTTATGATTCCAGTAAACACATTTGCCATGATAAAAAATTCATAAAAGGAGATTACTGTTTATTGTTTTATGTACACCCGGTATTTTGATTTTCGGCTGGAAATATTTTATATTATTTGTTTGCATGTCATTAGATGTTGTCAAACCGAACAAAAAGCCTCGATAATAACCTTTAATACATTAGCCAACATGTTTAAGAGAGAATTTCTGTTTTTTCTAGCAGTTAATTCTTTTGTGATTGTCGGCATTGTTTCAGCTTTGCATGCAGCTGTGAATTATCTCTTTATAGCAGCACCAATTCATTGGTGATCACGCAAACACGGTTTGTTATATATTTTCCCTACATTTCAGTATCTACGTGTTTATTGCACAGCTAACTTCACTAAACGCTATTCAAACTAATTTTACAAAAACTGTTAGATTTAAGCAGAATTTGAGAACTAGTAAATGTGCAAAAGTTATGAAGTGCGAGTTCTGTTTAAGTTGGTCGAGGTAGCGTGCTGCCTTGTCACGCAGCGGGCCCGGGTTCGATCCCCGGTCGGGACAGTTTTGGGTGAAGTTTTTATCGGAGTTTTTCCTCAACTGTAAAACAAATGTCAGGAAAACTTTAGGGTCCAAACGGTCCCCGAACATCAGATGACCATCGCAATCATCATCATTCATTTTTAATTAAATTTACAACGGGAGGAAAAACTATGAGGTATTTATATTAATAAATGAGTTGGAGAAAATGTTTTAACATCTCACCTCACAAAGTTGCGTGTCTTCACGATACCGGTTTCAAAAGTACTTCCATCTTCAGTCAAATTTCAACTCATTTATTAATCATCATTCATATTCATCTTAGGATTAGGGACTCTCCTGGTGCACAACTATCATCATCACCCGGCATATCTTCGGGGCAACGAAACCCCGCCTTCCAGGCGCCCCAACCTCAGAAGTGAGTTATAAGTAAGCCTTGCTAGGAGAGAACTCCAGGAATGTCGAAAGACAAACCTGTGGCATTTGCAAAAAAAAAAAGTTAATACAATGCTTATTTTGTTCTCACAAACCTGCTGTCCACTTAACCCTTTCACCTCAGAAGACGAGGTGGACTCGCTTAACTCTGCTGTTAAAGATTTTACATTTTGTACATCCCTTGGCAGGGTGATCTTCTGTTAACGTTTATGAATAGTAAAGGAATATGTTTTGGCCTTCACACTTACTGTGATCTCAAGTACCGTTATATTTTGTTTGTTTTGAATGTCTTTAAATAGACAATATAATTTACGGTAACTTAAATCCGGTTTCTGGAAAAATGCATTGATCATTTAAACCTGAAGCGAATCGGTTGATGAGGTTACAAAGTAAAACATGAACCCAACAGGTGCCAACCGGACCTTGCAGTGCCACGCCTGACAGGTGAAGGATATGGGTCACAGATATACTTTTTTTTGACCAAACAAGCACATGGAGGGTCTCCCCGCATCAAGGCCTCCTCCGAGACAAAACGACATTAAGACGAAATAACATTCACTCGCACAATAATGTGAACACGACGAAAATGATGATTATGACGGTCAAATAATGTTCAGGCACAGTTTGGACATTAAAGTTTCTGATATTTGTCTTAAGAAAAATATAAAAAAAATCACACAGGAAACTAATCTCGACCAGAGGTAGAACACGGGACTGCTACGTACGAGATACCACAATCATATTATTAATAGCGAATAATAGTAATAATAATAATAATAATAATAATAACAACAATAATAAATTAATATGAGATATTCAATAATAGATTATGTAAGATTGAAGCAATTCAATTGGTGTGGACATATACGACTTGCAGAGACTTTTGATGTCCCAACTCCTTTCAAAAAACGTTAAGCTGAAAATATATAAAACTATTATTCTACCAGTTATATTATATGGATGCGAAACATGGACTCTTACTTTAAGGGAGGAAAGGAGATTACGAGTATTTGAGAATAAAGTTCTTAGGAAAATTTTTGGACCAAAGAGAGATGAACAGACAGGTGAATGGAGAAGACTACATAACAATGAACTACATGGTCTTTATAGGAAGCCAGATATAATAAGAACAGTTAAGTCTCGTAGACTGCGATGGGCAGGACATGTTGCACGTATGGGGAATGAAAGACGTGCATGGAAGCTTCTTGTAGGAAAGTCAGAGACAAAACGCCCAGTTGATAGACCAAGAATGAGGTGGGAGAACAACATTAACTATGATTTGAGGGAAGTAGATTATACAGGGAATGATTGGAAAGCATTAGCTCAGGATAGGGACATATGGAGAGCTTATGTCCGCGCGGCCATGAACCTACGGGTTCGATAGTGCCAGTGAGTAAGTAAGTAAGTAAGTATGGACATATACGACAAATGCAAGAAGAAAAGTTACCTAGAAAAAAAAACATTGGAATGGTGTCCACCTGGAAGAAGAAGGAAAGGAAGGCCTCGAAACTCGTGGAAGCAAGAAATTTGAACTGGAATGAGAACAAGAGGACTGGAGGACATGGAGTGGATGGATAGAGAAGAGTGAAGAAGGAAAATAAAACTTTAGGCACAGAGATATGTGTAATTATTGAAAATCTGTATATAAATATAGTAATAATAATAATAATAATAACAATAATAATAATAATAAAATACATGTTTACTTAAACTGACAAAGATGAGACAGTAAGACATAATTTTTCACTGAAAGAACGTTTTGAAGGCTGTAATTATATCTCCAAATAATACTGCATGTTTATTAGGATCACAAAAAATACATTTAAAAAATAAAGTTTGAAATACAATAGTACATATATACATATAATTATGTGATTGTGAATACATTTCAATTTATCAAACAGCTGTTGAGAATCAAATAATATAATAATATTGTAGAGATTCCAAAAATTGCTCTCAATTTTTGCTTAAACCCATTCGCTTCAGGTGTAAATGTTCAATGTATTCCCTCATAAACCGAATTTAAGTTACCGTAAATTATATTGTCCATTTTCAGACATTCAAAACAAACAAAATATAACGGTACTATAGATCACAAGTAGGATGAGGGCCAAAACATGTTCCTCTACTATTCATAAGAGTTAACAATAGATTAACCTGTCAAGGGATGTACAAAATGTTGCAAAATATATAACAGCAGAGTTAAGCCAGTGTATCTCGTCTTCTGAGACGAATGGGTTAAGAGAGGCTACTGATCGCCATTAAATCGCTATCATTATTTAAATCCAAATTAACTGATATCTTAAGTTCGACACAATGAAAACATTAACTGCATAACAACTGTATAGAGCATTCCATTAATAATCATCTAGGAAGCTACTTACTTTATTTTATATTATTTTCATTTTAATATTTTCTTCTTCTTCCTTCCAAGTATTAGGCCAAGGCCTGTTACGATCCTATAGAAAATGTTCCCTCCAGCGTTTCATAGGACGGCCCAGTGATCTTCGACCTCTTGGTATATAATTATAAACAGCTTTGGGGATCCGATTTGAACTCATTCCTTCAAAATGGTGTTTCCAATTTAGTTGGTACTGTTTAATATATTCCAAAATTGGCGTAGTCTTCAATTCTTTTAAGATATCGGTGTTCCTTTTCCGAACGCATTTGGTGTAACCCGCTGTTCTGCGCATGAATCTCATTTCACAAGCCGTTATTCTGCTTTCATGTTGTCTTTTTAGTGTCCATGCTTCACTACCATAGGTCAACACTGGTCTAGCCAAAGTGTTATATAAACGTAATCTGGTGTTTTTTTGTACAAGGGATGGTTTCATAACTTGATTAATAATTCCCAAACTTATTTTATTATATTCTATGTTTTTGTTAGTATTAGATCACATCATCATTGTATTTTGTTTAGTCTGTATTTTAATAATATCTTAAAATTGTAATATGTATGTAATTTTTGTATAATTCTACTATTCGCTGCTTGAGTGGAAGAGAAGGCCTTATAGCCTTAACTCTGCCAGCTAAAATAAAGCATTATTATTATTATTATTATTATTATTATTATTATTATTATTATTATTATTATTATTATTATTATTAAGTTATTTTAACTGAAAGTAAATTCCAATAACTGTAAAGTGGGATAGTCGAACGAAAGTATTATAGGATTAACAGGATAAAAGTAAGGCACTAACAGAAAAACGGGTATGAGGTAAGTAAGGTAACAACGAGTGGAAGAAGAGTGGAAGAAGAGCGGAAATACAGAAACACAGAGAAAGTAGAGACGAGGAAAAGAAACGGAACGGTAAAAGAAGAAAAACTCGCTCTACAAAGGAAAGAGGATTTATTTTATTTCATTTTGTTTCTCTTTCCTTTTTTTTACTGAAATTATACAGACGCGAGGGTTAGTTCAGAATTACACGTCCAGATAATGAAAGGCTCTAAGTTTTGATATAAGAAAGTTGAGAGAGAAAAGAGTCCTCTTAACAAAGGCTGCAGAGTTATAGACCAATTTCCACACATAACAGAGGGATTTAAAAATGTTGTGTGGAAGTAAAGCTAGGAACAAAGTCACATTATGTGAGTGTATGTGGGGCTAAATATATTACATTCTCCAGGGAGAGCCCTACTATGATTAAAATACGCATCCCTGCGTAATAAGAGCCCCGCAAAACACCCCCAAAACCGCAAGAAGGCGCTCGGCTGCGGTAAGCGCTATCCTCTCCTAGTGATGAAAAAACATTAATTCCCCGTGGATTTGTGCATAAATACTCTTACGTTTATACAATATCATTTATTCTGTCTGCTATAGAAATTCTTTTTACTATTAGAAATGTCTTAAACGAGACTCTAATTAAAGTTTGAAAATTATTCTGAGCATTGTATTTGATAGTTACATTCCCCATCAATAACTAATTAACTCACTGGAACTATCGAACCCGCGCGGACATAAGCTCTTCATACATCCCTACCCGAGCTAATGTTTTCCAATCATTCTCTGTATAATCTAAAAGTAAAGTGATCCCACAACAGGCCCGGAGATCCTTGGGGTAGCAGGAGGTCAAGGCTCTCACTTTTTCTAGACAATCGGCACCTGATGTCTGCCGGGTTGTCAGCCCTGCGTGACGGCCGCCTTTACCCCCAGAACAAGCGTCTGGTACTCATTTCCGATAGAGGCTGAGTCGACCCCAGGGCCATAGTGCCGCCAGATGGTTTGGGTCAGTTTAAAAATCCTGACCCCAACGGGACTTGAACCTGCGACCCTCCGGCTTGTAGCTAAGTGCCTTAACCACTATATAATCTACGTCCCTCAAATTATATCAGATCTGTTGTAGACCTGTATGTTATAAATCCATATTGATACATTCTCCAGCTTCTTCTTCTTCTTCACGGTTTAGACTTCGAGAAACAGACAGCTAGTCTACATTGAATGGAAGAAAAAGAGGAATAAATAGATACAAATCTTACGAAATGTCAAAAGCATCGCAAAATAACAGTCATTAGCATATATTGCTTCCGCTGATGATGGTAGCCGGGTTCCGAAAGACCTACAGTGCTTAAAATGTTTTTGAGGACGACGGCACTTGCCAGGTCATATTTTAACAGCTTACTTTGTGTGCCTGGGTTTGGAGGTGGGATTTGCATATAGAGTTTTTTATTATTGTACAAAATGACAGAATGTTTTTATTTTCTTCATCTATACACATGGTTTGTTTATGTATGAGTGTGTGTGTGTATATATGTACTGTTGACGTTGACACACACACACACACACACACACACACATATATATATATATATATATATATTATGAAAAGAAAAATGAATGCTTGAGTCGGGATTTGAACTCGAGTCTCTAAACTCTGTACGTTTAGCGCTCTAACCAACTGAGCTACTCAAGAATTCCAACACAAACATACATTTTTCTTATATAATATGTAGTATTCTCAATTCACGTAGTGGGAATTCGTTCCAACACCATCTAATGGCCAATATAACAGTTAAGCAATTTTTAAATAGAATATTTACTTTATAGCAGTAACGCTTGTATATTTAGATGTTATAACTATATTTTTGACATTTGGCAATGAAAATATATATATACACACACACGAATAAGAAAGTTGTCTTGGGTTTTCCGCGTCTTGGATTCAAGTTCGGCCTCTGGCCATTGACTCCGACGTTTCGGCATGATCCCACATGTCATTATCAAGGAATCATAAGTTCGAGTCACAGGTTTTAGGTCTTATATAATAAAATACATAGAAACGGACCACAGCGAAAACTCTACGCATTTTATTATATAAGACTTAAACCTGTGACTCGAACTGATCATTCCTTGATAATGACATGTGGGATCATGCCGAAACGTCAGAATCAGTGGCCAGAGGCCGAACTTGAATCCAAGACGCGGAAAACAGAAAAAAACTTTCTTATTCATACTTATAAGTGTCATGGCGGATTGTGATTGTGAATATATCCGCGAAAATCTGCAATATATAATATATATATATATACAGGCTGATTCAAAAAATTGACTTTACAACTTTACAAGCTTATAGACATTTATTTAGAAGACCTACAGAATTGGTTTTAATGTCATATGATAGCACAGCTCATCAAGTTTTCAGCGACATAGTTTTATAGTACCTAGTTCTCTCACCGCGTGCGCTAACGTAATTCATATCAAAATGGCTGCTTTCACAGGTGCCGAGCGTGCTCGTTGTGTGTTTTTCTTCGAAGAAACTAAAATCTACAACAATAGTTCGGCGTAGATTTTGTACCCAATATGTAAGGATATGCTGCAACGTGTGTGGGAGGAGATTGATTTCAGGTTGGATGTTTGGTGCATGACCAACGGAAGCCACATTGAACCACGTTGACTGAATAGGTGAAAACTTGATGAGTTGTGCTATCATATGACAT
This sequence comes from Diploptera punctata, assembly GCA_030220185.1. Taxonomy (NCBI): domain Eukaryota; kingdom Metazoa; phylum Arthropoda; class Insecta; order Blattodea; family Blaberidae; genus Diploptera; species Diploptera punctata. Next base: position 152,827 of record JASPKZ010010182.1, read on the forward strand.
TTAAACCAACTCTGTAGGTCTTCTAAATAAATTTCTATAAGCTTGTAAAGTTGTAAAGTCAATTTTGAATCACCCTGTATATACATATCAGGAAAATAAATGTTTGTACTAGATTTGCTGGTTGCGTAAGTGGTAGCGCACTGGAATATCAATCCAGAGGTCCGGGTTCAAATCCTGTCGAGGCATTTATTTTCCTTATCATGTCATATATATATATATATATATATAGTATAAGCCTTTCATTGTTTTATATGTTTTATACATAAGTATAGATGTGTAAGGCTCTACTCATATATGTATTTGTTTATGTATTTGTATACATTTTTATGTACAAGTGTTTTCTGACCAACTTGTTCATCATTTCGTTTTTGTATCCATTTTTTTTGTTAAAAACAATAGATACAAAATTATATAAAATCCCTAGCAAAAAGCAATGGATACAAAAAGTAATGATCAACAAGTTGGTTAGAAAAAGAAACAGTTTAACAAATATAACAAAACTAGAAAAAGAACGTAACAAAAATTCAAATAACTGGATTACACTAACTTATACAGGAAATGAAACAACTAAATTAGCTAATTCGATCAGAAAACAAGACGAAAACATTAAAATCGCTTTCAAAACTAACAACAAACTCAACAACATCGTATCCAACAAAATAGAAGTCACAAATAAACACGAAAATAAAGGCGTTTATAAACTAAAGTGCAATAAATGCGACAAGTTCTACACATGTAGAACAACAAGACATTCCAACACAAGATACTCCGAACAATAAAAAATATATACATTAATACTTACTTACTTACTCACTGGCACTATCGAACCCATAGGTTCATGGCCGCGCGGACATAAGCTCTCCAATACATCCCTATCCTGAGCTAATGCTTTCCAATCATTCCCTGTATAATCTACTTCCCTCATATCATACTTAATGTTGTTCTCCCACCTCATTCTTGGTCTACCAACTGGGCGTTTTCCTTCTGGCTTTCCTACAAGAAGTTTCCATGCAAGTCTTTCATTTCCCATACGCGCAACATGTCCTGCCTATCGCAGTCTACGAGACTTAACTGTTCTTATTATATCTGGCTTTCTATAAAGACCATGTAGTTCATTGTTATGTAGTCTTCTCCATTCACCTGTCTGTTCATCTCTCTTTGGTCCAAAAATCTTCCTAAGAACTTTATTCTCAAATACTCGTAATCTCCTTTCCTCCCTTAAAGTAAGAGTCCATGTTTCGCATCCATATAATATAACTGGTAGAATAATAGTTTTTATATATTTTCAGCTTAACGTTTTTTGAAAGGAGTTGGGACATCAAGAGTCTCTGCAATACATAATAGCACGCATTTCCAGAATTGAGCCTATGTTTAATTTCTTTGTGCATCTCATTCTTATTTGTGATTATTGTTCCTAGGTATTTGAATTCAGCCACTTCCTCAAAATTTCCCTCATTTGTCATTAGCTGTCCATTTCCATTATATACTGAATTTCTACGTGTGACCATATATTTAGTTTTACTGATATTTACTTCCAGTCCTAATTTCTTAGTGTTACTCAATAGTGTGTATACATTAATAACGAAGAAAAAATCAAATTTTGACAAACACATACTAAAGACGGGTCATCATTGGACAAAATGGATAATACTATGTCAATATTACACAGAGAGTATAACAACAACATCCTTGAAGACATAGTATATTTAAAAGAAGAGAAAGAATACAGACCTATTGATAAAGATGAAGAAGGGCGATAGTTTCTCTTAATTGCGATCGATAATAGAGAAAGAAGGAACATCAAATAAAGAAATAGCAAAAATTATCAGTAATGGAGAAAAACCATAGGAATCTTAAACTCTACACTATGGAGTAAACACATCATCAACAGAACAAAACAACTAATTTACATGAGTCCACACTAGAAAGTATAATGTTATATGGATCGGAAGTTTGAACAATGGCACAACAACATGCCGACAGAATAACTGCAGTTGAAATGGATTTTTGGAGAAGAGCTGCCAGGAAATCTCGACTGGAAAGAATTTGAAATACAGAAATTAGAAAATGGATGAATGCAGAAAGAAGTACAATGGATGAGATTGAACACAGAAGGCTAAAATGGTATGGACACGTAAGAAGAATGCAGGATGGAAGACTACCAAAAGCTGTCTATGCATGGAAAATTGAAAAAAGGAGCAGAAAAGAAAGACCAAACAACCTGGAAGAAAAAAAATTAGAAATCAATGAGAACTTTGGTGTAACGGATGAAGACACAGAGAACAGAGAACGATGGAGAACTTTAATTAAGGGAAATTTGTCAATGTTTGTTACAAACTGATAGTCTGTAAGTCCGTAGTCATTTATGTGTTTTTAAAACTCAGGTTAATTATTAAGGTTGGTTGGAGAAAACCCTCAATGATGAGGAACATTCTCGAAATGAATGAATGATGAAAATTTGAAAATTCCACATATCCCATGAGCAATTATTTCTCATCAAGTTGGTCACACTGTAAGCAGAAATACCCAGGTCACGAATAATTTATTACTCTTGTAAAATGTAGCGTGGCTGAGATAATGATAATATTACATGAAATATGACAAATAGTTGAAGATGTCAGCTGAGCTGTTACGCTAACGTGATAAATGCTGGATGTACCTCGCTTTAAATAAATACATTACTCTGTCTACACAACTTGACAAATATATTGTTATACACTGTACATAAGCTACCAGAGTCATGTATCATCATTTTCTTATAATAATGACACCAATATTATTAACAGAACTGACCAATCCGGAGGGATTTTTAATACTTTTCCTCATTACCGGAAAGATTTCTAAATTCAAATCGGGAAAGATTGGCTGCTACGAGTTATTGGTAAATCCAAAAAATTGGATAAACCTCGGTAAATTTCTGGACAAAACGCGGAAAATAAGGACAACATTCATTCATGAATAAATATATGTTATCAAAATGCAATACCATTAATTCTTAACAATTATATATAAATTAATTAGTGTATAATGCTATTGTGTTATTATTTAATTGTAATATTATTGTGTTTTCTTTATGTAATTGTAATGTTAATGTTTTTAGTGTATAATGCTATTGTGTTATTATTTAATTGTAATATTATTGTGTTTTCTTTATGTAATTGTAATGTTATTGCTTTTTTTGTTTATTTTTCTTTACACTAGTAGCAATTTTTACTTTATTGTAACGGACTGTCAACAGCACGTACGGCTTACTGCCCGTGCGACCCATATTTGTAAATAATATTGTAAATATCTTACTTTTTGTCTAATAAAGTCCTACTACTAGTACTACTACTACTACTTTTCCTCGTTCACATATTCATCAGCACCAACTTGAACTTTGATCTCCGTTTCATTTTATTGAAATCAAAATAATTCAAATTGTACAAAACATATGAATGTGTAACAGTTCCAACCCTCGCTTTCTGGAATGTTCAAAAAGGTATTTATTTACATACAGGTTTTTAATGTTTACACATCTTTCTGTGCCTAAAGATTTATTTTCCTTCTCCACTCGTCTCTATCCATCCACTCCATGTCCTCCAGCCCTCTTGTTCTCATTCCAGTTCTTATTTCTTGCATCCACGACTTCCGAGGTCTTCCTTTCATTCTTCTTCCAGGTGAACACCACTCCAATGTTTTTATAGCTAACCTTTCCTCTTGCATTCGCGGTATTATAGCCTCACTCTGATGGTTAACAGTTTATATAAAAGCGGGTGCCGCGCGGCAATACTTGACATGCGGTGTTGTCACGTTTCTCATAGCGCTATGACCGTTTATTACACAACGACAGAAGACATTGATTATTTATGTTATTATTTAATTTTAATGTTATTATTTGCTATTATTTAACTTTTAAAATTATATACGTATTGATTTATTAAATAATTTAATTCCAACATTATATTGTTTGTAGGTCTACATAAATTTAATATTCATACAAAATCATGCTGAAAATATTATTGTATTTATTATTATTATTATTATTATTATTATTATTATTATTATTATTATTATTATTATTATTATTATTATTATTATTAACTGTTCGGTCTGAAATATTGTCCCATGGCCGCCACATGTTGAAATCACGTATATATTAAACTAATATAATATGTAGATATTGTATTATTATTGGAGCTACGCATCACAATAAATCACTGATAATTATAACTATTAATTACGGTATACAATTTTATAACTGGAACGATTGTTCTACATCGTTCCGAGTTTTAATTGAAACTGAGGGAAGAATAGCAATGTGGCAACATCGTGGTAGTCGCGGCAGTCGAGATTCTTTGTATTTTAAGAACATATAAACAGCTGCGGGGAAACAAAGCGAGCCGCTTGTTAAGCATCATAGTGAGGCGATAATATGTGCGCATTCCAATTTATATCTTATATAACCTACTATTGAAAATATTTTTTTCTGGTTATGACAGTATTTCTTATTTTTTCTAATTTATAACAGTAGAGTATATAACATACAAGCTATTAAATTTTTACATAAAACTTTCGCGCTGATTGTTTGGAACATTTCGACTGAGACAGAGAGAAGACCTCAAAACTCGTAGATGCAAGAAATAAGAAACTGGAGGACATGGAGTGGATGGGTAAGGACGAGTGGAGAGGAAAAATACAATTTTAGGCAGAGAAAAATGTGTTAACATTGAAAATCCGCGTATAAATAAAATATACTTCAATATTATAATTTAATTTAGACATTTAGTAGTGAGAGCCAAATATGACGTGACAAAAATATCAACGCCTGAACCTGATTTAGAGATCTCGTTTTAAAACCCCGGTTCAGGCTTTAATTTTTCTTTTCAATAAATAAATAAATAAATATATATATATACATATATATATATTAGAAGTCCCGGCCACGCGTTGTTGTGGCTAAGGTATACGTTAAAAATTTAAATTATGTTGCTATCTTTCAGCCAGATTACTTAAAACTAATACTTACACACGAAATTAATAATATTGAAAAGTAAAATAAACACTGAACACACTTAAATTATGAAATAAGCAATATTTGTAATTCAATTGAAATTCGCAGTTGCAACAAAAAGCACAGCCTCTTTGTTAAATAATAAACCAATTACCTTACCAAATTACCTTACACCACCATATGTTAGAATCGTATGGAACTCACAGATAATTACAACTCTTTGTTAAATAATAAACAAATAATTTGCAATAAAAAATAATGCGACTATAAATTTAGTTATAAACTACCCTAAGTCTCAAGTTGGATCACACTGCACACAGTGTGCAAAATTTTATTTAAATCGGTTCAGTAGTTTAGGATTCCATTGCGGACAAACAACGTGACACGAATTTTTTATATATTAAGATATATATATACCTTCACATTGCAATATACAGGATGAACAGAAATTACACCGACAAACTTCAGGGACTCATTCCTGACTGGAAATGAAGGAAAAAAGGTCCTATAAACATCTAACCGGATATAACGATGTGCGTGCAACGACAACAAATCGTCCCGGGACACAGTACATAGTACAATCGCACCCACCTCACAACAAACATTCAAAGTGATCTCCACGGGATGCAATGTTCTATCATGGGTTCCTTACACTTTCGTATGTTCCGGCCTCTCTGAATAGCGTCACAGGCGACGTGGACACGCAGTTGAAGAGTATGTACATCAGGAACTGGTTCAGCGCACACAACGCTTTTCAGATGCCGCCAGAGGTAAAAAAACAAGAGGGTTTAAGTCCAGTGATCTAGCAATAGGGCCGAGAGAATGATGACATTCGCCAGAGCCATCTACCGTGGCAACGATGCATTTATGCACACTTATTCATAGGACTTTTTTCCTCCATTTACAGTCAGGAATCAGTCCGTGCAGTTTGTCGGTATAATTAAAACTCACCCTGTAGTAATAATTTTTTTGAAATGAAGCTTTAGAATTAAATCTCATTGGTCACTTTTTGATCAACCTTAAGCACAGGCAAGATAATGGCTACGACCCTGAAAGTATAGAATGTTTAATTAAGAAGGTTCATTACAAAAAAGCAATCAACAAAGTTTTTCCTTTACCTAAAGAAAACATAAATAAATATGCCGTAATGTCATACATAGGCCCACTTTCAAATAAAATATCTAAACACTTTAAAAAGTTGAGCATTAATATGGCATTTAAAACTAATAAAACTCTACAAAAATAATAAAAAACAATAAAACCAAAACAAAAAAAGAAAAATTATCAGGTGTATATAAATTGAAGTGTTGCACATGTGACAATGTCTATATAGGACAAACTGGTAGACCTTTTATCTCTCGGATAAAGGAACACATGAGAGCATATAACAGAAATTTAGAAAATTCAAAATATGCTAACCACCTAATCCAATTTAATCATTGTTTCGATCCAAATTTTGAAATCTTACATATTTGTGATAAGGGTAAGAAGTTAGATCTTTTGGAGGCTGTAGAAATTAATAAATTTAAAAGTAGTAAAAAATGTTAAAAAAAAATGTTAAATTCTCAACTTGATGTGAATGAATCCCCTTTGTTAAATTTAAAAATTTAAATAAATATTGTTGTATTGTTGCTTAGATCAGTTGGAACACAATTCATAATTTGTTAACATGTCTGAAGAAGGTACAGTGTACCGAAACAGCTGTCACTGAATTATATAATAAATATGAAAATCAAATAAACCTACGTTTTATTTTTATTTAATTAATAAGATAAAACAAGGTTACAAAAACACTGTCCCAAAATAAGTGTAAATATGCTGAAACTGAGAAAGGCTGTTTGAAGTTGGGAAGTAATTAGGGGACTTAAAAGCTCTTATTGTCTAAATGAGTGTCGAATAAGGTTTAAAAGAGAAGCTATTTTCACGTAATTTACACGAATAATTAGAGCGACTTGCATAAAACTTTAGACACTTAACTTTTGTAAGGTTTAAGAAATGTGAAACCGTGAGATAAACAACAGAGGCGCAATTTATCTGTTATTCAAACAAGTGAATGTAGAGAATATGTTACAGGTAAAGTATCCAATTATATAATGCTTATATCTCTGACACAAAGCAAAGAAAACCTTCTTTCTTTAGACAAAAGCAATATAGAACTCGGCAACCTTTAACATTATAAAGAAATAATCTCGTTTTGCTGCCTCTCAAACCGCCTCTCAAGAACAGAATATCATATTATTCCGTTACGCTTCGAACAATTACAGAAGAGTTTCTATTTATGAATACTTCCTCTTCAATTATAAACATTTTTAAGTTATTACAAATTGGTATTACATAATTATTCTTTATAAAGTTTATAGAATTCATATAATGAGTTATGGGTATCAAATTCTTATTTGTTTTTTTCTTTATTTCGTTCTGAGAAAATTAAAGGGCAAATTAAAAAAAAATAATAGTTTTAAAAAACTAAAAGAACACGCTTTATTAGAAAACTAAAAAATGAAAAATAATTTTAATTTCCAATACGCTTGGGATAAAATAAAGTGGTCAACAAAAAAATCATCTCCAACACGTATAGAATAAAAGAGTTATCAACAAAAAGAAAATAATTTTACCATCAAAAGCGTGGGGTGATTTTTATGATTTTTACATTTTCTTCTTAGAGAGCTTACTTATACCAATATCTGTTTATTATCAAATATATTAATTGATATAGAGCACCCCACGCTTTTGATGGTAAAATTGTTTTCTTTTTGTTGATAACTCTAGTTTTATTCTATATGTGTTGGAGATGATTTTTTTGTTGACCACTTTATTTTATCCCAAGCGTATTGGAAATTAAAATTATTTTTCATTTTTTAGTTTTCTAATAAAGCGTGTTCTTTTAGTTTTTTAAAACTATTATTTATTTTTTATTTTTTAGTTTTAATATTTTACAGAATAAGATAAAAATGTAAATATCTTTAAATTCGATACTATTGTCGTATGAGCTAAAAGTAATACTCTTCTATAAAAAAAACCCTCCCAGCCGGATTTGAATCAGCGACGTAAGGATTACTGAAATTATATACCACTAGAGTTCACTGCTCTACCAACTGAGCTCTTACAACGATTGACTAAAAACTCGACAAGTTCGCAACATATTATACCAGTTTTCATTTTTTTTATTTTCGAATGATTCTGGCCAGGATTTTAGAAACAAAATATGAAATTATTGTATTGTCACGGGTCCTCTACACGTATACAAAGTTTCAAGTCGATCCAATGTTTCTAAGTGGGTGAAAATTGCATTGAAAGATTCCGTTACATTGATACAAAAACACTTTTTTTATTTTCTGATGATTATGGCCAGGATTTTAGAAAATAAATATGAAATTATGGTATTATCACGGGTCCTCTACAAGTATACAAAGTTTCAAGTCGATCCAATGATTTTAAGTGGGTGAAAATCGCGTTGAAAGATTCCGTTACTTAGATAGATAGATAGATAGATACAGGTCAACCTAATATAAAGCGTGTAATAAAGTTACATAGACACCAGAAAATATACAGGGTGTAAGATATATGTGCAGAATTTTTCCAACACTTCCCCAATCCAGTCCTCACGGATGCCTAAATATCTTTATAAGTCATACGGACATTTTCTCGCACCATCTTCTCAACAGCATCGATGTTTTCCACAGTCACTGCCATCGACGGGCCTCCCATTCCTCTCTTCATCTTCAAGAGAGGTTCTATCCCTCTTAAACTCCGCAAACCAATTGAAAACTGTGGCACTGGAAGGGGCAAAGTCCCCAAAAGCCTGTGTAAGCCGTTCAAGAGATTGCGCTTAATTTAAGATACTTTTAAAATAATAGAAAATCATTGCTCGAAAATGTTCTCGTTGTGGTTCCATGTTGCAGTCTGATAGTACCTGTCACCCCCTACCATTTGACCTACAGCTGCTAAGGGATGAGGGGTGCGGGCGGGCGGAAACTATGTTACCTAACTAAATACCTCCTAACACGCTGTTGGCACTGTTACTTTTCTACCGTAAACGGTATAGTCAGGTCCGGAATCTTTTCAGAATAACCCTGGTATTATTATTATTATTATTATTATTATTATTATTATTATTATTATTATTATTATTATCATCATTATTATTTTTCATCCGGTACCATGGCAACTGCCGCCGTCTTCCGGAAACCAAACGCCATTCCTCTCTGTCCATCCATTGATGTTCCTCCAATGCTCCGATATTCATAGCTGCTGGTACCCCTTCTATTCAAGTTTTCATCGGTCTTCCTCTCTTCCTCATTTCTACCATTCCGTAACAATTTTAAGTAAACTTTGCTCTGGCATTCTTTTGACATGGCCATACCGTACCACTGTAATCTTTTCTTTTCTATAATGTCTGTGATGTCCGGCTCCTCTTTTACACCCATAATTTTCCTTATTTCTTTATTTCGTATTCTATCCATTCTAGATTTTCCAGCTGATCTTCTTAAAACATCCATTTCTGTACTTAAAATTATTTTCATTTCGCTGGTAGGAATTTGCCAGACTTCAGCACCATATGTTAAAATGTTCTGAGTTATGGTTTTGTATATTTGTAATTTTCTATTTTTTGTAGTATGTTTGCTCCACCAATATTATTATTATTATTATGAGGAAGGCTTACACCTGAATGGTATTAATAAGCTGTTAGTTTATGCTGATGATGTAGTACTATTGGGCGATAGCGAGGAGATACTAAAGGCCAACACACACACACTATTGAGTAACACTAATGAATTAGGACTGGAAGTAAATATCAATAAAACTAAATATATGGTCACACGTACAAATTCATTATATAATGGAAATGGACAGCTAATGACAAATGAGGGAAATTTTGAGGAAGTGGCTGAATTCAAATACCTAGGAACAATAATCACAATAGGAATGAGATGCACAAAGGAATTAAACATAGGCTCAATTCTGGAAATGCGTGCTATTATGCATTACAGAGACTATTGCCGTCCGAACTCCTTTCAAAACACGTTAAACTGAAAAATATATGGAACAATTATTCTACCAGTTATATTATATGGATGCGAAACATGGACTCTTACTTTAAGGGAGGAAACGAGAGTACAAGTATTTGACAATAAAGTACTTAGGACAATTTTTGGACCAAAGAGAGATGAAGAGACAACTGAATGGAGAAGACTACATAACAATGAACTACATGGTCTTTATAGGAAGCCAGATATAATAAGAACAGTTAAGTCTCGTAGACTGCGATGGGCAGGACATGTTGCGCGTATGGGGAATGAAAGACTTGCATGGAAGCTTCTTGTAGGAAAGCCAGAGGGAAAACGCCTAGTTGGTAGACCAAGAATGAGGTGGGAGAATAATATTAACTATGATTTGAGGGAAATAGATTATAAGGGAATGATTAGAAAGCATTAGCTCAGGATAGGGATGTATGGAGAGCTTATGTCCACGCGGCCATGAACCTACGGGTTCGATAGTGCAAGTGAGTAAGTAAGTAAGTATTATTTATTATTACATATTGCTGTTTACATTTTAAGTAGATGGCACAACCCAAAATGTCTGTATATGGATTTAAAACGCAGTGATTTGCAGGATCAATATTGTCAATTTGCAGGAATACGTCAGTTTAAAAAGGAAAGTGATCAATATGTGATCGTGATGAAGATAAATCCCTGTGTGTGTGTGCGCGTCCCTGGGGGTAGCTGAATGCAATGCTCCCTCGCTCTGCTTGTTGAGTTGATGGGGTTGTTTTCTGATTCTTGTTTTGTTAGCCCCGTCTCTGCACAGACGTGTTCACTGTACTTCAGTCTCTTCTCCCCGAATTTAATGATTTTTTTAAATTATTTTGCGAAAAGAAAAACAATAGAATATTTCGATAATAAAACTAATATTAGTTACCTGAAATACATTCAAATCATAAAATTAATTATGCTATATTGACGCAAAATATATACAAACACACTTCACACAATATTGTACAATCAAGTGGTTAACATCTGAAAATGAAAAAAACACCGAAAAAAATTATGAAGAAACCAAATAATTTAAAACAACTATATGACAACACTCCATGGCACGTGCAGACATTTGCACCAACACCAATAATTGGTCACATAGTGACTAATACATATTTATAGAGATACAACCTAAATGACTCACCTACATGCCAAGCTGAAGAACATATTCTGTTGAACTCCATCCATAGTAATTCTGCCCGAAGGCAGGTCCTTCAATGCAATCATAGCATTTTCATGCTATGCTTGCAGCTTTACTAGGGAATTTTGTAGATGTGGTAGCTTCCCGTTGCTTTCCACACCGGTGAAGGATGATAACGATGATGATGATAATGATGATGGCCATATGATTTCGGGGACCGTTTGGGCCTTAAAGTTTTCCTGACATTTGTCTTACAGGTGAGGAAAACCCCCGATAAAAACGTCACCCAGAAAAACTGCCCCGACCGGGGATCGAACCCGGGCACGCTGCGTGACAAGGCAGCACGCTACCTCGAGACCACACCGGTGGACATCTAATATAATTATAAAATGAATGTTTGTTTGTTTGTTTGTTTGTACTTTATGCGTGGCCATACCGTTGATATGATTGTGATGGGACTTTTTGCAAAATGTTCAGGAGATTCCCGAGATGAACATAGGCTATAAGAGAGTTGAGATACTCAACTCCTACACCCTTAAAATCGCCCTTTGTAGTGGAACACGTGAAAAAAGTAGCTCTTTGGACGTTTAAATGGCTTACGCTGCCTAAATCATAACAAATACACAAAATTAATGTACACAGAATTGAATATCACAAAACGCTCTACAAAAAAGGTCCGCGACAGGATATGTTTATCTCTTACGGATAACTCACAATAACCATTTTTGTCTTTCATTGATGTCAAGAAGATCGGGACAAGTAGGTATATTCCTGTGCAAGCATAGCAGCACATGGCGGGTATTCTTTTACGGATAACTCAAATAACGAATATTGTCTTTTAGCTCATTTATGCCAAAATGATCGAGATAAGTAGATTCCCGGGCAACACCGGGTAATCAGCACGGGGATTCTTAAAATAATTACGATATACATTTATGATAATTTTTCATTTTACTTATTCAACTAATCATAAGAAGTGCATTAATGTTTGTCTTTCAGCTCATTTATGCCAAGAAGATCGGGATGAGTAGATTCGTGGACAACGCCGGGTAAAGAGCACGGGGTATCTAAAAATAATTACGTTATAAATGTTTCCTCTCACTTTCTTAACTAAACGTAAAACACATTAATGTTGACGCCTCAGGTTGGCTGCCTTGAGTGGTTGGCGGGAGTTGTCAATGTTGGCCAACCTGAGTCCTCTCGTGGTTTGAACCTCGTGGCGTACTCACGCTTCCTTGTGCTTGTGGAGCTCCTAGCGAGCGGTCGTGTGTGTGTGCGTCTCGTAGATGTCGGACGTGTTTAGTGGTGCGCCTCTGCACATAGTGTTTAAGCATCTACACGAGCACATAAAGAACTGTGAGTGATAAATTAAGGCTGAAATCAATAGCCACACATTATAAGCATTATTAAGTGAATTAGAAGAGTGACGCTCTGTGTAAGTACTTTGTGAGAGAACTGAAAGCGACGAGAGCACGTGGTAAACTTACTGAACAAGACTTGAGCACGTGCAACCTTAATGTATTATTACTTGTTTAAATATAGTCTTATCTTCATATGTGTAATTATTTGTGTCACAGCATTTCCTAAAATACAGTCCACTTTCCAGAGAGAAGAACTTTATCGCTATTTACAGGTTAGAAATAAAGCTCAGTGAACGATTACCTGTATGTGTAGTAGGTATTTATTATTATCCCTGCTACATATTTTTGGTCCTCCGGGCTGGATATAACAGTCGCCTTGTGAAAAATCGTGATATTGTGACACAAAAAGTATTACTTACGTGAAGAAATATATTAAACAAAGAAACAGTGAAAGCGTTACCACGTGGTGTTTCGGTTATCAACTAGTGGACCGCGACCCCCTCGCAGATCTTCGAGTGAGCTATCCTTTGATATCAACGGTGCTGTGACCTTCTAACAGCGTGGTGTCCCATTCTAGAGTACCACAGATGTCTGGTCTATTGGAAATCCTAGTAGAGACCTAAAGATAAGTACTACTGCATGCTTGTATCTCCTATCTTAGAGCTGATATCCTACCTCATTCAGTATTGAGTCGAGCTGACATGATATTTCAAATTTCCATATTATTTGTGTGATTTATATATATATTTTAATTATTTTATAAAATATTTTGTGTTATAGTGTTCGGTAATTTGTTATTTATCAAAATGTCATTTGAAAGTGAGGCAAAGGCTATCCAAAAGCGAGGCATTCTTAAAAGAAGCCTTACTAATTTGGAAAATTATATCAATAGTGAAACCATTTCCCTAAACACCCTAGTAGCTAGACAAAGTAAGCTAGGAGATATTTGGGAACAGTTTGAGGCAGTTAGGAATTTCTTAGAGCTTGAAGTAGATTCAAAGCCAGGTCAGGATCATGCAAGGGATCATGAGGATTTTGAAAATGAGTATTATGAGTTGTGTGGCAAGGTGCAGGATTTAATAGAAAGTCTTCAAAAACCTACAGATAGTCATGGTTTTGATGAGTCACGTGCATCCAGTAGATCGAGTTGTAGTTTTAAGTTACCGGCTATTCAGATTCCCCATTTCCAAGGAGAATTGACTGAATACCTCTCATTTAAGAATACCTTTGAGTCCCTGGTGATTAACAATACCAACTTAGATAATGTTCAAAGGCTTCATTATTTATTATCGTCACTTGAAGGCGAACCTAGGCAATTACTCAGTAATTTAGCGATAACTGAAGGCAATTTTGGTACCGCCTGGAAGTTAATTCAGCAAAGGTACGACAACAGACGCATGATATTGTCTCAGCATGTTAAGTGCTTACTCAGCTTACCTTCTTGTAGTACAGGTACTGCTGCAGAGTATAGGAAGGTACTTAACCAAGTAAAGGGCAATATTAATGCCATAGAGAATCTTCAGAGTGATGTTCTGTTATCAGATCTAATGTTGCAGGAAATTATATCGAGTAAAATGAAAGGTATTCATAGGTCAGAGTGGGGGAAGCTAAACACGGTGCTATGGATATCCCTAGCTTAGTCGAGTTTATGGAATTTTTGGAGAGAAAGGCTCAAACTTTGGAGCTCAGTGAATGTAAAAACATTGTAGTGAAAGAGAAACTAGATGTAAAGCCTAAAGTCAAATCTTTCCATATTGCTAATTACAGCAAATCGAGATATTGCCATAATTGCAAATCAAATTAAAACATAATTTAACCGATTGTGAGGAATTCAACCAATTAACTGTTAGATGATTAGAGTACATTTAGTGTGTCAGATTAGAAGGTTATGTTATAATTGCTTTTCAAAGCGTGGCGTCTAACTAGCCACGAAGGATTCATGTAAGAAGAAACCTTGTTCCAAATGTCAACGCAAACACAATACTTTAATACATTTTGAAAGAAAGCCTAATGTTGAGCATCCAGCTATTGTGTCTCCCACTGCTATGAAGATAACCTCCGGGCTAGGCTCAAACGTACTTCTTAGCACTGCCTGTGTTAATGTGAAAGATAAAGTAGGGCGGTTAGTTAAGGTTAGAGCGTTACTGGACTCTGCCAGCCAGTTATCTTTTATGACTACAAATCTGTTGAGCAAGTTAGGTCTTGCAACCCAATCGTGCAAACTTCCTATTGTAGGTATTGGAGACTCAGATGTCTCTCCAGTCAGTCTTAATTGTAAGGTGCAATTGTTGTCCAGAGTGTCTAACTATAGGTTGAACTTGAATTGTGCTGTCGTAGAGAATATCACATCTCAATGTCCTGCCACCGAGATTGATCATTCAAACTGGAATATTCCATCTAACATTGTGTTGAGTGATCCAAACTTTAATAAACCTGCTACGATTGAACTTCTTCTCGGCGCAGACGTGTACCATGATATTGTTTGTTCTGAGACTTTGAGAAGGAAGGGATACCCCACGTTGATCAAAACAGAGTTTGGTTACATATTTTCAGGTGCCTTTCCTGAACTTTGTATTAAGAAAAGAGTAGATCATCGTTCGGTAAATTTTGTGAAACTTGATTGATCTCTGGATAAAAAACTGGAAAGGTTCTGGCAGCTAGATGAACTGCAAAACCCTGTTCTTAGTCCAGAAGAGAAAGCGTGTGAACAACATTTCGTTGAAAACATCCAAAGAGATGAATCTGGTCGTTTTATTGTGAAGTTACCTATACGTCTTGATGTTCCTTCGGTCGCTGAATCTAAGCATACTGCTATTAAGAGATTTAAGCACATTGAGAGTAAGCTTGATAAACATTCTCAATTAAAGGAACACTATGTCGGATTTATGAGAGAATACAGCGATCTGGGGCACATGGAGCTTGCACCTCCCGTAGAAGGAAACAAGAGTACGTTCTACTTACCGCATCATTGCGTAATTAAAGAGTCTAGTACAACGACCAAATTACGAGTTGTTTTCGATGGAAGTTGCGAATCTTCTAATGGAGTTTCCTTGAATGCTACGCTCATGGTTGGACCGTCTATACAACCAGAACTGTTGTCTACTGTCATGAGGTTTCGTACTTATCAGGTTGCGCTATCTGCCGACATAGCTAAAATGTATCGTTGCATATTGGTGCACCCCGACGACAGGGGCTTGCAACGCATCGTCTGGCGTGAGTCACCTCATGAGGCTTTAAGGGAGTATCGTCTTACTACCGTGACCTATGGCACTGCTCCAGCGTCGTTTCTAGCAACAAGATGTTTGCTTGAATTATCTAAGCAATGTGAGGAATCACATCCTATCGCTTCTGATGCCATACAGTCTTGTTTTTATATGGACGATTTCATTTGTGGTTCGGATACCGTGGAAAGTGCACAAGAATTACAAGGTAAAGTGTCTTCTGTGCTAGATAGTGCCCAATTTCATTTAAGAAAATGGAAGTCAAATTGTCCAGACGCTCTTGTTAATGTTCCAGAAGAAGACAGAGAAACTCTAACCCCTTGTAATCTTACTAAGGAGGAAGCAGTCAAAACTTTAGGTATCATTTGGCATCCCTCTTCTGATGAATTCCAAATTCAGATCAAGATCAATCCAGATCAAGGAAGGATCACCAAGAGAAACATTCTTTCCACTGTAGCTTCAATATTTGATCCTCTTGGTCTCTTAGGGTGTGTGGTAGTGAAGTGTAAACTCATCATCCAAGCTCCTTGGCAGTTAAAGGTAGAATGGGATGAGCTATTGGAACAATCTTCTTCTATAGTGCAACGTTGGTTGGAAATCTGTAATGAGTTGTGTGTGTTAAATAATATTCGTGTTCCTAGAAATGTAATGCCCTATGTTAATGCAAAATGTGTGGAAATACATGGCTTCTGTGATGCTTCAGAATCTGCATACGGCGCCTGTATTTATATTCGTAATGTATCGCAAAACAATCAAGTATCAGTGCATTTGTTTGTGTTCTAAGTCCAGAGTTGCACCATTGAAGCAACAGACTATTGCTCGTTTGGAACTCTGCGCCGCATTGTTACTTGCTAATTTGATGTCCAAGGTCATTGAGTCTTTAAAACTTCCTGAGTATAGAGTAGAGCAAAGTCTTCCCTTTGTTAAGGTAGGTTTGGACTACGGGGGTCCAATTGTAATAAAGGGAGACAACCCAAGATCTAAGGTGAAATTCAAGGCTTACATAGCACTTTTTGTATGTTTAGTAACTAAGGCTATCCATTTAGAAGTTGTCAGGAGCCTTACTACTAAGGACTTTATTGCTGCCCTCTATAGATTTGTTGCCCGCAGAGGACGCCCTTGTCTCATATTGAGTGATAATGGTTCAAATTTTGTGGGTGCCAATAACGAGTTATTGAATTTTGTCAAGAATCATGCGAATGCTATTACCGAGAACATAGCAAATATGAATATTGAATGGAGATTTATTCCTCCTTCTAGTCCCCATTTTGGTGGACTTTGGGAGGCAGGAATAAAATCGGTTAAATCCCTTATGAAAAGGACTATAGGCAAAACTATTCTTAGTTTTGAAGAATTGTGTACTTTGTTGTGTCAGATCGAGTCTGTACTAAATTCTAGACCTATCTGCACTCCCAGTGAATCCCATGAAGAAATGTACCTAACTCCCAGTCACTTCCTGGTCGGTAGACTATTAACTAGCACTATCCCTCCCGATATAGCCAACTGTCCCCTTTCCTACGATACAAGGTGGAAGGTAGTTCAGGCTCTCTACAGGTCTTTCTGGCAACAGTGGTCCAGACAATACCTGCAGTCGCTTCAGCAAAGGAGGAAATGGCTGTCTGCCGGAATATGGTGCCCAGCTGTCGGTGATCTTGTGATCCTTCGGGACGACAACTTACCACCTCTGGTATGGAAGACTGGTGTGATCCAACAGCTTCACCCTGGGAGCGATGGTGTGGTGCGAGTGGTCACCCTTAAGACTAAAACTGGATTATTTCGACGAGCAATTGTGAAACTTGTTCCCTTACCCAGTTGTGTTGAGAGACTCACCGATGTGTTAAATCGTGAGATCTCTCAAAGGGGGGAGCATGTTGACGCCTCAGGTTGGCTGCCTTGAGTGGTTGTCGGGAGTTGTCAATGTTGGCCAACCTGAGTCCTCTCGTGTTTTGAACCGCGTGGCGTACGCACCCTTGCTTGTGCTTGTGGAGCTCCTAGCGAGCGGTCGTGTGTGTGTGTGTCTCGTAGATGGCGGACGTGTTTAGTGGTGCGCCTCTGCACATAGTGTTTAAGCATCTACACGAGCACATAAAGAACTGTGAGTGATAAATTAAGGCTGAAATCAATAGCCACACATTATAAGCATTATTAAGTGAATTAGAAGAGTGACGCTCTGTGTAAGTACTTTGTGAGAGAACTGAAAGCGACGAGAGCACGTGGTAAACTTACTGAACAAGACTTGAGCACGTGCAACCTTAATGTATTATTACTTGTTTAAATATAGTCTTATCTTCATATGTGTAATTATTTGTGTCACAGCATTTCCTAAAATACAGTCCACTTTCCAGAGAGAAGAACTTTATCGCTATTTACAGGTTAGAAATAAAGCTCAGTGAACGATTACCTGTATGTGTAGTAGGTATTTATTAATATTCTACTACAATTAATTACCTCGTATTTCAGCTCATTTATGTCAAGAAGATCGGGATAACTAGATTCCCAGGCAACGCCGGGGAATCAGCACGGGGTATCTAAACAATATAAATTTATAATTATTTTTCCTTTTACTTATTCAACTAAACATAAAAGCACATTAATTTTAATTTATTTAGGCGTAGAAGCGCACGCCGGGTATTAGCTAGTATTTATATAGATTCAACCTGTGAGCCCACTGTGCCAACCTGAAGAACATATTCTGCTGAACTGTACATCTATAAATTGTTATAGAAATACTGTGACGTCACTATTACC
Organism: Diploptera punctata; assembly: GCA_030220185.1. Lineage (NCBI taxonomy): Eukaryota > Metazoa > Arthropoda > Insecta > Blattodea > Blaberidae > Diploptera > Diploptera punctata. The sequence continues at coordinate 171,327 of JASPKZ010010182.1, forward strand.
TGAAAACTTGGGTCAAACATTTCATTTCATCTTATCCACACCCAAGCTATGGACTATTGCAGAGCTTGTATATAGTTTACACAGGAAAAATCACCAATCATCTCTTCAAGTAGTGTAACTGTGTAATGGGTTCATATCATCAGCTACGGCTGGAAACATGTAATGAAGAGAGAAGAAAGATGAAATAGATACTAAAAGAAACTTGGAGAAAATTGAGGCGCTCAGAATAATAACGGCAGATCCCAACCGACATCGAATTTTGAGATAGAAGCATGGCCGTGCACAGTTGCCATCTACCTTTCATGTGATAAAATATCATCCAAATTGGGATATGCCACAGCTCTCATTTTCCACCTTTAATGTTTGTCCGTAGTGAAAACGAACAAGTTCTCAGCGTACAAATGACACATCCCAACTACGAGTGCTTCACTTTATGTCCGCTACACGTTCATGGCGTTGTGGTGAACGTTAGTGAATTTGGCGAAGACATATGGAAAGATTTTGAAATTCATCGGACGCCATTTTTAGTCAATTCAGCTCATAGATTGCATGTCTTTTACGATACCGCGGTTTTTCCAACATTAATTTAATATGCACGTGCGAAGACTTAGTTGACATACAGAATGTTAACATAAGTAACGCCGCCACGAGTGATTTCCAATTTATCTAGAGAATTTGGAAATCAAGAGTGGCATTTGTTAGGACTATTTAACGAATAAAACTAAGCGGTTTCTCACAAATCATTATTTAACTATAGTTATTTTAAAATATTTATATATTTAATGTAAACGGCGATGTTTGAAAACAAATGAGAAACGATAGGTACGCTTCATCTACTTCTTTTGTTTATCACTGCAACCAGATCATACTACTTATTGCCAAAGATACGCAATATTATAAGAATGCTCTCTAGTGGAGAAAAAATGAAACACATCAAACTGTATATTAATTCATTTCTGATGTATGATGTAAATATGACAATAATATCTTTCTGGATTGTTACCTGGGAAAAAATACATTTAAGAAAGTGCAAACAGTGGTTTCTTTTTTTGGTAGTATAATCAATTGATACAAATGTTTTTATATTAACTCCCACATCCGGCATGTGTTGACATTCATGCACTATGTATACAATCTGGTAGCCGTATTTCTCACAGGCTCAGTCACTACAAAATAATGGTCAGACCTGTCCAGAATATTAAAAAGGAGGAGCTTTCTTTAATATGGTAATTATAACACTGATAAATATTTCGTGAAACACGACTCTGATTGGTTGTAAAATAGAAATCACTGAAACGTGATTGGTCATTGAGTCCCATTTGGGGCATGAGTTAAATAGGCACTAAAAACTTTGTAATTAAAAATAATGTTTTTACGTGAGGATATTGTGGATCACGATGATCCTCTTTATGTTATTCTAACTCTGAAGCGCATCAAAAAGTTGATTTTAGGGAAAGAGGTAAAAGTTCATATGTTACATTGTTTAAGTTACAGCAGACGTACAGTGAACAGAGACAGATAAATACAATGACTCATGAAATTATTGTCCTATGATGTAAGACATCAGGAATTAATATACAGTTTGATTTGTTTCATTTTTTCTCCACTAGAGTGCATTCTTACAATATTGCGATCCTTTGGCAATAAATAATATGATCCGGTTGCAGTGATGAACAAAATAAGCAAATGAAGCGCACCCATCACCCAAATATATACATATTTTAAAATAACCATATTCAAATAATGATTTGTGAGTAAACAGCTTAATTTTATTCGTTAAATAGTCCTAACAAATGCCACTCTTGATTTCCAAATTCTCTAGATAAATTGCAAATCACTCGTGGCATTACTTATGATAAATTAAACGAGAAAACCAATTGATACGTGTAGCTTACGCGAGATATTGGTCAAGACAAAATTATAGCAAACATTAATTTAGATTTATTTTTTGCGCGATAGTGTGTTTTGTCGTACTTACAGCAATGGCTACCGAGATTGAAAGTTCAAATTCCTACATTTTGCATTGCCAACCTAAATAACTATACTGTAATATTACATGTTACAAACCTCGTGCGGGAAGTAAAACCACTGCTCTTTATGTTTAATACGTACAATGTATATACAAAAATATATCGAAAGGTAGTATTAATATACATTATACGAAACAAATCACTGCATTTTAAATGAACTGAACTTTATTTGAAACAATATAAAACATTAAATACGTACTTGTCGCCATTTTATGACTGTCTGGTGGCACGGCCTCCTGTAGTCTCAACTAATAAATATTGCCCACACTGTTAACGATAGTCAGTGAACGCAAATATTTCTAACAAAGATATTATTTTACTATTATATATTATTAGATTATATACGGTATAAGCAATTAAATTGGTATGGGCACGTACGACGAATGCAAGAAGAAAGATTAACCAGGAAAACATTGGAATGGTGTCCACCTGGAAGATGGAGAAGAGGAAGACCTTGAAACTCGTGATGCAGGAAATAGGAACCGGAATGAGAACAAGAGGCCTGCAGGACATGAAGTGGATGGAGAGAGACAAGTGGAGAAGAAAAATAAAACTTTAGGCACAGAAAGATGTGTAAACATTAAAATTCTGTATATAAATAAAATTATTTATTATTTTGAAAACACCATTGTGCAAAAAATAATGTATAAGTCACGTTTGTGAAGTGTTTAACAGAATCTCGAATATTAAAAATCTAGCTATCACTCAGTTTATAAACATTTTCCTCGCTTCTGTAAAAACCACTTCCCAACCTCGCATCTTCATATACCATTTAAAGGATAGCTCCTGATTTCCTGATATCAAGAATTCAAGAATTTCAAGAAGAGAAAAAATTACAAACTCAGTTATAAGGGAGAAAATGAAGATTGAAGACACTATTTTAGATTATATTAAAACTCAGCAATTAAGATGGTACGGACATGTCCAGCGAATGGAAGAGGATCGACTACCAAAATCTGTTTTGGAATGGAAACCTGAGGGAAGACGAAGCAGTGGAAGACCTAAAACCTCCTGGAGTCAGGGAATATGGTTATATATGAAGGAGAAACATCTACAACCAGGAGATTGGATGAACCAACAAAATTGGTTATTAGGAATCGGACGATGTCAAAGACATTAATCAACCGATGATCTGTCTAAGAATGTAAAATCGGGAAGGAATCAAAATTAACTCAAATGTAGGCCTTTGCACATAGGAAGCGAGTTGATATTTAACACCAGCTGCTGTTATATAGAGATCTCTAACAAGCTGACTAAAACACGAATAAACTCGCTTGTAGATTTACATGGAGCTGAGATAAAACCTCGGGTGTCTTGCCCCGGCATCAAATCAATATTCTCAAAGTCACACAGCTTCTGGCAACTCCCAGCGTTCGTAACATTGCACCATCATTCATACATTAATAATAATTCCTACGTAAAGCAGTTCCGTAGCTTAGAGTCTCAGGATCGAGTCTCGGCCACTCCATGTAGCTATCGTGATGGACAAAACGTAGTTGTGGTAGGGCTTTATTAGACAAAAAATAAGATATTTACAATATTATTTACAAATATGGGTCGCACGGCAGTAGCCCACGGGCAGTAAGCCGTACGTGCTGTTGACAGTCCGTTACAATAAAGTAATAATTGGCAATAGTATGAAGAAAAAAAACTATAACATTACAATTACATAAAGAAAACACAATAATATTACAATTACATAATAATACAATATCATTATACATCAATTAATTGATATATAATTATTAAGAATTAATGGTATTGCATTTTGATAACATATATTTATTCATGAATGAGTGTTGTTCTTATTTTCCGCGTTTTGTCCAGAAATTTACCCAAGTTTATCCAATTTTCAAGATTTACCATTAACTCGTAGCATGTCAACCTTTCACGATTTGAATTTAGAAATCTTTCCGGTAATAACTGACGTCTCCAATATTCTAAATCATTACATTTTCCTAATATATGTATCTCATCTTCAAAGTTCCCGCACATTGGACATATTCGCATATGACAGAACGTAACTTGGGCAGGTTTTCACGAGGTTTCTCCCGCTTTCCACTGCGATAAATTTCATTCTACCATTTCTCCTTAATCATCTCATCCATTTTGTTTCAATTCGTTCATTCACTCCTATGGCGGTGCGTCAGGCGTGGGTGGCCGACAAACTTGACATCTATAAATATAGAGGTTTCATTTCATCTCATCACTCCACCCGATCCCGATTTTGACACGAGTTCAGAATTTTATTACTATTATTATTATAACCACTATTACCTTTATAATAATAATAATAATAATAATAATAATAATAATAATAATAATAATAATAATTATTATTATTATTATTATTATTATCAACTTCATTGGTACTATCGAACCCGTAGGTTCATGGCCGCGCGGACATAAACTCTCCATAGATCCCTATCCTGAGATAATGTTTTCCAATCATTCCCTGTACAATCTACTTTCCTCAAATCATAGTTAATGTTATTCTCCCACCTCATTCTTGGTCTACCAACTGGGCGTTTCCCCTATGGTTTTCCTACGAGAATCTTGCATGCAAGTCTTTGATTCCCCATTCGTGCCATATGTCCTGTCCATTGCAGTCTACGAGACTTGAGACTGTTTTTATTATATCTGGCTTCATATAAAGACCATGTAGTTCACTGTTATTTGGTCTTCTCCATTCGCCTGTCTGTTCATCTCTCTTTCGTTCAAACATTTTCCTAAGAACTTTATTCTCAAATACTTGTAATTTGCTTTCCTCCCTTAAAGTAAGAGTCCATGTTTCGCATCCATATAATATAACTGGTAGAATAATAGTTTTATATATTTTCAGTTTAACGTTTTTTTAAGGAATTGGGACGACAAGAGTCCCTGTAATACATAACAGCACGCATTTCCAGAATTGAGCCTATGTTTAATTTCTTTGTGCATCTCATTCCTGTTTGTGATTATTGTTCCTAGGTATTTGAATTCAGCCACTTCCTCTAAATTTCCTTCATGTGCCATTAGCTGTCCATTTCCATTATATAATGAATTTCTATGTGTGACCATATATTTAGTTTTATTGATGTTTATTTCCGGTTCTAATTTCTTAGTGTTACTCAATAGTGTGTGCGTGTTGTCCTTTAGTATCTCCTCGCTCGGCCAATAGTACTACATCATCAGCATAAACTAGCAGCTTATTAATACCATTGAGTTGTAAGCCTTCTTCATCCTCTAAAGATTTGATGGCACGTTCTAGCACAAAATTAAATAGTAGAGGAGATAGTGCATCGTCGTGCTTCAACCCATTGTGGATTTCAAAAGTATCTGAAAACTGTTTGCCTACACGCACTCTACTCTTTGTGCCATTTAGACACATTCGTATAAGTCTAACTAACTTTTAGGAATTCCGAACTCCAGCAGACAAATCATAGTAAATTTTATTCTTCCACCTCATTCTTGGTCTATCTTCTTCTTCTTCTTCTTAAACTTAATTTGTAGGATTTTCATCCTGTTTATTTCCAAAATCACTCCTCGCAGGAAGACGTATTGGATGTGCATTCACTGTCTATCCATCTCTTGGCTGGTCTTCCTCTTGTTCTTCTCCCGTCCATTGGTCTATCTTCTTTAGCTGTTTTTTGCAAGTCGGTTGTCTTCCATTCTTTCTATATGACCTTTCCAATATTTTCGCCTATCTATAATAAATTTGGTTATGTCTTGAATATGACATTTGTCCCTAATTTCTGTGTTGTGTATTTTATCAAATAATGTTTTCCCCTGAATAGTTGTTAAGATCTTCATTTCACATGTGCTTATTATTTGTTTTTGTTGTATCAGCGCTAGTTTCTGCTCCATATACGATAACTGGTCGAACTATCGTTTTGTATCTTGGTCTATTTCCCCTCTGGCTTTCCACAAGAAGCTTCCATACACGTCTTTCATTCCCCATTCGTGCGACATGTCCTGCCCACCGCAGTCTACGAATAAGGCACTGAATTAAACTTAACACTCGAGTTGTAATCTGACCTTACAAGGTCAACATTTAAAATATGAATTAAATTAAAAAGTGAAATATGTGATTGTATTGTTGATAAGAAGTTTGATGAAGGTTCAATGATTATACACATTTAGAGCTCTCATTAATTTTAATTTAAGTTACGGAGGATCGACAGCACAAAGCAGTTTCAAGACATCAAATGAAACTGGACACCGCCATTAATTGTTTTCTCTCATTTGTAGCGAGAGCAAGGTTACCAAGTGATTAATGAAGATAAATGGCGCGTATAGACTCGCGGGAACCGCACAATTATGGAACCATCCTGCGGAGCACTCTACCATTCAATGGATATAAATAGAGAATCCATTATCATTTACAACTAGATCATTATTTATAAACTTACATAATCAACCAATTCCAGTTGCCACCAACACTAAATGTTAGTTACATTACAAACACTACCTCATTCTTATTTCTCATCATCTGAATGGTGTTTAGCATCAGTGATACAAGCACAAAATAACACGATTCTGTACATTTATTTAGAGTTTCAAAACTGAATCCTGCCGATGATGGGACAAGTCCCGAAAGCGCTGCAGTTAAATAACTAATTAAATTGAGGAGACGGACCTTTCAGGTGAATATTCCACAATTTTATATTTTAATTTTGTGTAATTATGCCATGAAATCAGCAGTAATTCCATCTTACCACAAAGGATTTCCGATTCTGTAAGCTAGCGGTTATCAGCCCGCTTCCGTTTTCAAGGTTCGTGTATTGAAACCCGGCTGGGACGATGGGTTTTAAAGACACGAAATGTCTAGTATATCTTCGTTCAGAAGGTAGTAAGCCATGAATTCAGTGTCTGAAAGTTGTGGCGTGTAAGAGAATGCCTAATATGTAAGAGGAGGCCTTCGAACAAGATTTGTTAATAATTTCACGTCCAGGTTTCTATTGCGAAAATAATAAGAGCGCCAGCGTCATCATAGTACATTCACGAATTTTAGGCCATTTGTTGACCTGTTTTGGCGTCAATAGAAACACCATCCAAAAGTAATCTGAATGGATATCCTGCTCTTCTTCTCCCAGCAGGTTCATAGCTTAACATTTGTTTGGGTATCCTGTGATCTTCCGTTCGATGAACATGTTGTATCCATCTTGACTTATAATCAGAAATTTTGTTTTCTAAAGGTTCCATGTGTAATTCTTCTAAGATATATTGATTTTTTTTTTGTATCAAGTAAATCTGATACCATCCTATGAACATGTAATTGTACTAGGAGACTTCAACACGAACCTATTAGCCACAAATTCTTACAACACTATACAACTACAGACAATGTTCCAGTCATGCAATATGACAATACTGCCTTCAGAACCAACCCATCATACTAGGTATTCTGACACACTACTAGACTTAATTATAACAAATAATCCTCAAAAAGTTATAACTAGTGGACAGATAGAAGCTCCAGGCATCTCTGCACATGACTTAATATACATTGAATATTCACTCCTTTGCTCTAAACGTAGACCTAGACTTGTAACATACAGAGACTTGAAACATATAAATTATGCGCAATTAATTGATGACGCTGCAAACATACCTTGGAACAACATATGGACACTTAGAACTGTAGACGAGAAAGTTGAAAATTTTAATGACATGATTTTACAATTGTATGACAAACACGCACCTATCAAGACTAGACGTATAAACAGACCACCTGCACCCTGGATGTCTGATAATATCCGCTTGCTTATGACTGAGAGAGGCGTAGCATTCAGGAAATACAGGAGGAACAAAGAACTGACAGACTTACAGACATACAAACATCTGAGGAATAAAGTCAACCAGACTATAAGGAATGCAAAACTAAGATATGCCCATACTATTATTACACAATCTATGTCCAACTCAGCTGACATGTGGAAAAATTTAAAATCAATAGGCCTCTGTCAAAATAAACTACAGGTAGAAACAGCTGACCTACCACTAGATGAGTTGAATGACCATTTTACCCGCCTCCATTCTGACAACACCTCACAACACAAAACAACAGACAATAGATGAACTAATGTCATATTCCCAACCTACCCGAGACAAATTCTTATTTTCCTATATCTCACCTGATGACGCCAAAAGAGCAGTATTACGTATTAAATCTAAAGCACAAGGAATAGACAATATAACAATAACTCTCCTGCAAAAAATAATAGACATTATTCTCCCAACAATAACCCACATTTTTAATGCCTCTATACTGACCGGGACTTATCCCAGACTCTGGAAAATGGCTCTAGTTCGTCCTACACCGAAATCAAACACTCCCACAACACTCGATGATTATAGACCAATTAGTATTCTTCCCTGTTTATCTAAAGCACTGGAACACATAATACACTCACAGTTAACAGACTACCTCACCACACACGACTTACTTGATGAACATCAGTCTGGTTTTAGAACAGGACATCACACAAGTACTGCACTACTTGACATTGTAGAGGACATAAGAGACTCAATGGACAAAAGCAAACTCACCGCAATAGTCCTACTCGACTACAGCAAAGCCTTTGACACAGTAGATATAGACTTAATGCTAGCGAGACTAAAGACACTACATCTGTCGGAAAACTGCCTTGATTGGTTTGCATCTTACCTCACTAATCGTCAGCAATCAGTTTCTGTTAATAATCGCATTTCTTCCTGGCACTTGGTGAAGAAAGGGGTACCTCAAGGCGACGTCCTCGCTCCTCTTCTATTCTCGATTTATATTAATGACGTGACCAAGAAACTACAAAACTGCAAGCATCATCTTTACGCCGACGACCTACAGATTTACACACACTTTAGGCCTGACGAAATTAATGAATATATTGACAAAGTAAACACTGACCTCAGGCATATATCTTTATGGTCCAGACAATATGGGCTAAAACTAAATGTAAACAAAACGCAAGCAATAATTATCGGACATCCAAGACTAATACACTCCATAAAAAATGGCAATATGCCGGCTGTCATATTAGATAATGAACAAATTCCTTATACCGACGTCGTTAAAAACTTGGGATTTTACTTAGATTCTAATTTAAAATGGCATGAGCAAGTAAAACAAACATCTAAAAGGATCTTCTCCATAATGCATTCCCTAAAGCGACTTAAACATTTTCTTCCTACAACTCTTAAAAGAATTTTAATCCAAACTTTAGTGATGCCGCATTTTGACTACTGTGACGTTCTACTAACTGACATAAGTGACGGATTGTCGGACAAACTGCAGCGTGTCCATAATATGTGTATCAGATTCATATTTAATGTTCGAAAATACGATCACATTTCTCCATTATTCCACGAATTGTCATGGCTACATCTAAAAGAGAGAAGAAAATCGCACTGTCTAATTCTCCTATTTAAGATCCTACATACCTCGATTCCCAATTATTTATCATCCCGTTTCCAGTATCTATCCTCAAACCATAACTTAAACACAGATCACAACATAGTCTCTTGCTTAATATACCGCAACATAGGACATCACATCACTCCATGTCATATACCATCTTCACTTCTCGCAACTGGAATTCCCTACCACAAGAAATAAGGGGCTGCCGGACATTGGCATCTTTTAAAAGAAATCTAAATTTATATTTGCTCTAAACTCGACTTCATTATTATCCAGTGTAAGATATATATATTAATTGGTGTTTCCCGTATAATGTATCATATTTATATACTATTATTATCATTATTATATTATATTATTATTATTATTATCGTATCATTATTGTTATTACCCTATAAAATGTTGTTTGTACATGACATTTACATTGCTACATTTATTGTATCTTTAACTGTTTATAATTAGTATAGTGTATATCTATATTTGTCGAATATTTATTTGTATTTGTGCTGGTTGAGTGGAAGAGAGGGCCTTATGGCCTTAACTCTGCCAGAATAAATAAAGTATTATTATTATTATTATTATTATTATTATATTATTATAGCGTGTATCCTGCAGTCCTCCGAAGGTATCTCATTTCAGCAGATCTAAGTCTCTGTATATCCTTCTGTTTCAACGTCCATACTTCGCTACCATATAAAAGAGATGAAAGAGCCAGTGTTTTATACACTTTTAGTCTTGAATGCTTTTGGACTAACTGTGGTTTTAACATAGAACTTATTAACCTTAAAGCCATAAAAATTGCAAATTTTTTTTTTTTGCATTTACACTCTTTTCTTATTGTAACTAACTACCACTATCAAACCCGTAGGTTCATGATTGCGTGGACATAAACTCTCCATACAACGCCACTCTGAGCTACTGTTTTCCCAACATTCCCTGTATTACATATACTTCCCTCAAATCATAGTTAATGTTATTCTCCCATCTCATTTTTGGTGAACCAACTGAGTGTTTTCCCTCTGGTTTTCCTACAAGAAGCTTCCATGCATCTCTTTCATTTCCCTTTTGTGCCACATGTCCTTCCCATCACAGTCTACAAGACTTAGCTGTTTTTATTATATCTGGCTTCCAAGAAAGACCATGTAGTTCACTGTTATGCAGTCTTCTCCATTCACCTGTCTGTTCATCTCTGCTTTGTCCAAATCTTTTCTTAAGAACTTTATTCTCAAATACTCGTAATCTCTTTTCCTCCCTTAAAGTAAGAGTCCATGTTTCACATCCATATAATATAACTGGTAGAATAATAGTTTTATATATTTTCAGTTTAACGTTTTTTGAAAGGAGTTGGGACGTCAAGAGTCTCTGTAATGCATAATAGCACGAATTTCCAGAATTGAGCCTATGTTTAATTTCTTTGTGCATCTCATTCCTATTTGTGATTATTGTTCCTAGGTATTGAACTCAGCCACTTCCTCAAAACTTCCCTCATTTGTCATTAGCTGTCCATTTCCATTATATAATGTATTTCCATGATTCATTTCTCATTTTATTAAATAAAATACTAAGAACTCATGAAAATGGAAAACGAGTAAATTCAAGCCCCAATAACTACGTTTCGTCAGATGTATAATATAGTGGGTGTATAAGAATTCCCAGAATAGTTTTGATTGTAAAATAGGTTTTCAAATAGAACATTATCCTTAGCTTTACCGATGTCGTCGTCATATCTTTGTATTAAGACTTGGAAATGGATTCTAGAATGGAAAATGTAAAGTTGGTCGGAGTTTCTGTCTTGATCCTATAATAACATGGAGATGAATGGAAGCGCGAGATTTCCAATGACTGCGACTGCGATGCACACAAAACCTAATCTCTCAGAGATTTCTCCCGAGCACGTGAAATAATGGGGGAGAACTTTTCTGCACGTGTAAGGGAGAAAAAAAAGTTTTTATGGGCTCACTGTCTCTTCACCTCGGAAGATTTCATATTATAAACTTTCTTCGTTACACATGCAAACATATAATAGTATACATATATTAATAATGATAATGATAATAATAATAATAATAATAATAATAATAGTAATAATAATAATAATAATAATAATAATAATAATAATAATAATAATAATAATAATAATATCGTTTATGGTCTTCTTCTACTAGCGACATTGGTCAACATGATTTTTGTCTCATGAGTACCAATAGTTGTACTTAATGCAGTTTTTTATCGTGTTTTCGAATATGTATTCGGAATTTCTCCATCACCCACAGTTTTTTTTATTTCAATTTCAATTAATTGACCTAAATAATCATTTTTTAATAAACATTTTTGTTGTACATTTGTCCATTGTAAAATAAAACCAAATGAGCTAACCCAGGAGATTTCAGCTATGGAAAAGATATATCAAGGCAAATGGAATAGTAATATGCTGGCCGATTATTGTTGGACCATCAAGAGGGATGCTCCACATGCGAAATATAGCAGAAAATAGTCATTTCTTACTTTCTAGGCGAGTCCGAATGTTCGAATATTGTGTAGTTACGAATGTAGAAAATATTAAAGTGTTTGAAATTATAAATGTCTGTCTCTCGGAAACCTTGCGTGGTGGAGAAAATCCGGTATCATATTTGAATTCAGGAGACAAAATACTATCAGAATCGCAAATTTGTCTTTCTGAGACAAAAAAAAAGTTTCTTTTTTGTTGCTCAGTGTTATTCTTGTTATTTTAAGTGCTGTTATTTGATCACATTTCTTTGATTGTTATTTAATTTTTGTACATTGGTAATATTGTATGCATTTGTAGCGTGAGTGATACATCTAATGATAGTTTTAAGAAAGAATTTGATTTTTATGTGAAATACAAGTTGGCGTCCTCCACCTTTCATACATTCAACAACAATTTTACAAATTTAATTGGGGAAATAAACATCTGATATGATGTTCAATTCTTCTAGGAAGAATCATGTGCCCCAAATACACTATTATTATTGCCATATTTTTATTATCAAAGAGTAGCATATGGCCCTGAGGTCGACTCAGCCTCTAACGGAAATGAGTACCAGACGCTTGTTCTGGGGTAAAGGCGGCCGTCACACAGGACTGACAACCCGGCTGACATCAAGTGCCGATTGTCTATAAATAGTGGGAGCTTTAACCTCCCACTACCCCAAAGGCCTCCTGAGGCCTGTAGTGGGAATACTTTACTTTACTTATATATATATATATATATATGGCACTAAAAAGTAAAATAAATGCTTGGAGAGATATGAACCCTGACTCTGAATTGATACTTTAGTGCTCTGCCAGTAACACTATCCAATAAAATCTAACACAAACATATTCTCTCTATTAGGATAGGTTGCGGGAACTCAGTATCACTGCCCTCTAGTAGCCACTATAACAAGTAAGCAAATTAAAGAGAAGTTTTACTTTATAGCTGTGGCGTTTCTTTATTTCGATGTTATAATTAAATTTACATATATATGCATAAAATAAATGAATAGAGTGATATATATATATATATGATTATCCTAAGGACAGATAAAATAATATTTTTCTGAACACTCTATAGAATATTTCTATCTAATACTTGAACCTTACATTATCTACTATTCAGGCACAATTGAATAGTTGCCCCTAAAACAGATCTAACCCCCAACCTAAAATTGAAGGGAAAACGAAAAAAATGTATAATGTTTATTTTGAGGCTATTACCTTCATTATATGACATACATTTTAATCTCTCATCCTATTGGAAACATATACAGACAATTTGAATGTAAAATAACTTGCTAATAACTAAATATTAACAATTTAATACAGAATTGAATGCAAAAGTGATCTATCTGTATAGAGTGGAAAATCATCTAACAAATATTTAACTAAAAATGCTACAATAAGAAATAGAAAGTACATATTGAACACTGATTCAGTTAGAAACATTTATAATTTAATCAGTTTTCAGTATTTATTTTCCATTTAATGTTATTTCGTTACATTATTTGTGTTTTTTCTTATTTTCACTCAATTTCTCTAAGATTCTGATTAGAATTCACGGAACTGTGGTAGAATGAATTTACACATGTGCAACAATTGTTTTTCTGCACTGCTATTAATGACTTGACTAACTACTTCCGCCATTTTGTTACATATAGATCACTATTCCGTTGAAAGCCAACTTTTAAAAATAAATAAAACAGGTCTGGAAGAGAGTATGGATAGTTTTACATGCACCATGTTGTGATACTCTCCGGATATATCACTAATCCACTGAAAACTCAACTTTCCAATTTTTGTGGGTTATATCTCTTTTCGGGGCAATTATTCAATTATAAAATAAAATCATTAATTTAATTAGTCTTTGCACTTATAACGTATTAAAGTACTTGAAGTCAGTATATATTTATTTCACGCCATTTTGTTAATCACACGATATCGGGGAGATGTGTAAAACCTATATTTGAAATATGCGAGAGACCGGAATCAAATTTGCTATTGTCCAGAAAAAAAAGATAATTGCATTCAGAATTTTCCGCTTTACACTTACTAATATTTACATTTTAACTCGATGAAGCAGGCCTGCCAGCCTGTGATAACTAAATTTGCCACTCTCTACAACCCCAGTTTATATTTCTACCCCAGTGTGCACTCTTCAAGGCAAATGGCGACTCCATAACCCAGTGAATTTCTCACCACTCACTACAGAGGGCGTTTTCACATTTACTGCATAATGCGAAGTTATAAAACAATCGTCAGAGATTGTAAATTCTCTTTCAGCCATTAGTTTCCACAGGGTGTTACATACATTTGAAAACCGGCGCATCACAGAATCTGCTAGCAACACTGAATAGAATGAGAGAAGAAACACAACCACAATTATACAGCATAATTTAAAAATCTGAAACAATAAAACCAAAATTTTAGCATTTAAAGGGCATTATATAAAACCCTAATATACTGGATGGTGAAATAGGGTTCGCATTATTGGAGATTCAATAAAAAAGTGATAACTTAAGAGCAAAAATAGTAATTGATAATAACATTTTAGAGCAAGTGAACAGTTTTAAAAATCTAGGTTTCAATTAATCATATGTTAAAATTAAGATATTAATCACAAAATAAATAAATTTAATCTAATGTGTGGCACTATTAAAAGTACCCTTAAAAACACAAGAAAACAAACAAAAATTAAATTTCATGAAGTAATGGCTGTTCCTGTACTGATGTATGGATCAGAATGTTGGACGATCACTAAAAGACAAGAACAAAGATTGGAAGCAGCTGAGATGAGATTTTTAAGAAATATAGCAGGATATACTCTGCTGGATAAGAAAGAAATGCAGATATAAGAAATTAACTAAATATTTTCAAATATACAGACCGAATAATTAAATATAGGAACGACTGGAAAGGACATATTGATAGAATGCCAGAAGGAAGATTTTCAAAAGTATTGGTAAATTATAAACCGCACGGAAAGAGAAATGTTGGACGCCCACACAGAAGATGGTCTGAACAATTTTAACAATTCTAGCTTTCATGAAACCGGAACGAGCCAACAGGCTTAATCCCTGGATGATGGTGACGAAGAAGAAAAATTCTGCAGCACCGGTGCCTCGGTAGACTGTGCATGGACAAAGGAAAATTTCGAAATGAGACACGTGATCACTAGGCTGGCGTCCACCTGATATGCAAGGACACAAAATTCCATGAACCAAATATGGACTGTGAATGTATGCTATGTGACCGATATCACATTGAGCTATGCAGAAAAAACAACTAAGACAATATGTGAACATGCAAATGTGTAAATTTCAATGCATCCTTCCATTAATCATGGCTATTTTGCTGTAATAAAATTATTATATACTTTTGAAATCACAATTTTACTAACTTCATGAGAATTATCAGATGATTGACAATAATTTAACCCTTAAATTGGCAAAATAATAATTTCAGTTTTCACGTGCCAGTTATTTAAATATTTCGGACCGCAAAGAAAACAAAATCATGTAAAACTCTAAATTATTATTCTACATTATTGTGTAATTTAACCCAAATGTAAGTAATTTCCACTCGTTTGTTTTTCTATTGTTTTAAAATAGCAATTGCACTACGCAGCTAAATAGCCACATACATACATTTCACTAGCACTTTGACACCTTGTCACATTTACTTATTGATTCCAGTGTTTTTGAGCACAACTCTATGTGGTGTGTTTCACAAACACTACTGCATAGTTCACATACACACGCTGGAGTTGGGTCATGATATGTCTTGTTTGTGCATATTAGAATACAATATATTTTATTAGTCTGATAGAGTTAAGACCATGTGACCTTCTCTTCCACTCACCAGGACAAACATATGTTACATTTAAATGCAAACAATTACAATAATATTACATATTAAACAATTAATTATCTGTCAAACTGAACAATAATGAAAATAATGTCTAATAATACAATAAAATTAAAATTAAACTAATGGAAGAACGTATACACGAATGAATAACAGCTCGGATCTGCTGTACATAAAAAGAAAACAAAAAAATATACCCAAATAAAGTAATGAACTGCAATGAATCTATCTATCGCTTATACAACACAAGGCATTAGGTAAAAGTAATGACAAATCTTAATAATATTTTTATTGAATAACGAAAAAACAAATTATTCTTTCTTTGAAAATGCCCCAGGTTGTCTTTCGACATTCCTGGTATTCTCTCCTGGCATGGCGTACTTGTAACCCACTTCTGAGGTTGGGGCGCCTGGAAGGCAGGGTTACGTTGCCCCGATGATATGATGGGTGATGATGATGATAGTGGTGCGCCAGGAGAGTCCGTAATCCTAAGTTTAATCTAACATGATTATGAATGATGATGATGGCCATACGATTTCGGGGACCGTTTGGGCCCTAAAGTTTTCCTGACATTTGTCTTACAGGTGTGGAAAAACCCCGATAAAAACCGCACCCAGAAAAACTGCCCCGACCGGGGATCGAACCCGGGCCCGCTGCGTGACAAGACAGCACGCTACGTCGAGACCACAGCGGTGGACAATAATAATAATAATAATAATAATAATAATAATAATAATAATAATAATAATAATAATAATAATAATAATAATAATACATTATTTTATCGGGCATAATTAAGTCCTTAAGGCCTTATCTACCATTCAACCAGGCTGAAAAATACAAAAATGATTGTTACGTCTAATTACAATAAAAATAAAAATTACATGGTAAGTCTACAATATAATTATTATTTACAAAGCATTTTGAATTTAATCTATATTTAATCAAATTAAATATAAAATATACAAGATACAAAAAATATTAATGACATAGAATAAATGTAACTCTAGAGAAATGTTACTTGACAACAGGTTATTGTATAAGCGTGACTTAAAAGTGCCAGGATACTGCAGGATGGTGACAGTAGGATAGAAATGAATGGAGGAAGAGAATCAAAACTTAATATTAGACACACCCGGAAGATGTTCTACTATACATTTAAAGTATTCTAAAAATAATATTCAGCTTCCGATAAAGCTCAGAATTGCGTAACTCCGCATTTAATCAGTGAAAATGTATCCCTGGACCTGAAGAGAAACAAAGATTCCATCACTCGTACAGTGAAATGATAGAGTTTTGTCTGTATTGTTGATAAAATTAGTTCTATTTGCATTACATTACAGCGCACACAGTGGTTGGTTTCACTTGCTGTGATCTTGAACTTCGTCTTCAGGTTAGTTAAGGAGAAGGGTTGATGAAAAGGGGAGGCAAGTAAATTAATGCGCAGTCATTACACCGTTGTTAATTAAGCAAATTGTAACCTTTCCTCGGTTGGATAACCTTCTATTAATATTTTATTTCACAGCGGCTGCCCCTACCCAGTGCGTCAGCTGCACTCTCAGAGACTCAAGTTTGTTGAGGCCAATGTTACACACTCCATTTATACAAGATGTCACACAATTCCCATCTTTTTTAACGTTTATTCTATCACTTATAGACGCTGACACACTTCAGCTATTCAGAACAATATATATTACTGACCAATCTGAAAATAAAACCAAATCCATGGCAGTCACTGGAAAGGGACTTTCGAGAGTAAAAATAATAATAAATAATAAACCAATATAACAAGTAACACACTTTAATTATTTAGGTAATAATATATCACAGTTTCATAAATCAAAAGATGTGGAAACAAATTTAGAAAAATATAACAGATTAAATGGTATAATTAGGAGAAATTTTGGAAAACAAATGAGGAAAGAAATCCAATTGAGATTTCATAATGCCATAGCCAAACCTGCTCTACTATACGGAAGTGAATGCTGGACACTTCGAGCAAAAGATAAATCCTGCATTAATAGTTCACAAATGAGATTCCTCCGATCACTAACTGGAGTAACATTAAGGGATAGAATGAAAAGTGATGACATAAGGATGCAGTGGAATAGTAGGGAAATGGTTGAACATATACAAAATTATCAGATTAAATGGTTCCAACACGTCCAGAGAATGTCAAATTCCCGTTTACCAAAGATGATTTACCACCTCAACCCTAAAGTCAAAAGAGACCTCGGAAGACCCTTCAACCGATGGAAAGATCAGTTTTTGTAGTCGCAGAACGGGTATCATCACCCAATACTGCATTCGGAAGAAGAAAAAGAAGACTGACCAATCACGCTTCAATTAAATTTCTTTACAACCAATAACAGCCGCGTTTCATCTCGATATTTATCGAATTTTATTTACCAAAATAAAGAAAGCTCCTCCTTTTTAATATTCTGAACAGGTCAGAGCATTGTTTTGCAGTGACTGACTCTCTAACAAATACGTTGAATATAGCAAATAATGAACAGATTCCTTCGAACTACACATTTGGCAATTGTCTGTCCAATAATCATTTTAATTCTTAATAAGTGATGTCACGAGTGATTTACAAACTATCGATAAATTCACGAGTCACGAAGTGACGTGATCATAATTTCTCCATGCATCCTTATCCTAAACAAATATTTTTCAATTGCCTCCTCTATAATCTACCTCTCTCAAAACATGATTAATTTTATATTTCCACCTCAATTTGGTCCATCAACATCTGGTTTTTCCTACAACAAACTTTCACGTCCCTCTTTCATTCCCCAGTTCGTGCCATATCTCTTGTCCATCGCAGTCTACAGACTTAACTGTTCTTATTATATCTGGTTTCATATATATATATATATATATATATATATATATATATGTCCACCGCTGTGGTCTCGAGGTAGCGTGCTGCCTTGTCACGCAGCGGGCCCGGGCTCGATCCCCGGTCGGGGAAGTTTTTCTGGGTGAGGTTTTTATCGGGGTTTTTCCTCACCTGTAAGACAAATGTCAGGAAAACTTTAAGGCCCAAACGGTCCCCGAAATCATATGGTCATCATCCTTATCATCATCATCCTTATCATTATCATCATCATCATCATCCTTCACCGGTGTGGAAAGCAACGGGAAGCTACCACACCTACACAATTCCCTAGTAAAGCTGCAAGCATAGCATGAAAATGCTATGATTGCAGTGAAGGACCTGCCTTCGGGCAGAATTACTATGGATGGATATATATATATATATATATACATCAGGTAGCTCACTCATATATAGACTTCTCCACTCATCTCTCTTTGGACCAAATATTTTCATAAGCACTTTATTCTTAAATTGTCGTAATCTTCTGTTCTCCCTTAAATTAGTAATAATAGGACTTTATTAGACTAAAAGTAAGATATATACAATGTTATTTACAAATATGGGTCGCACGGGCAGTAAGCCGTACGTGCTGTTGACAGTCCGTTACAATAAAGTAATAATTGCTACTAGTGTGAAGAAAAACAAAAAGAAAACAATAACATTAAAATTACATAAAGAAAACACAATAACATTACAATTACATAATAATACAATAACATTATACATTAATTAAGTTATGTATAAATATTAAGAATTAATGGTATTGCATTTTGATAACATATATTTATTCATGACTGAGTGTTGTTCTTATTTTCCGCGTTTCGTCCAGAAATTTAGCCACGTTTATCCAATTTTCTGGATTTACCAATAACTCGTAGCAGCCAATCTTTCACGATTTGAATTTAGAAATCTTTCCGGTAATAACTGACGTCTCCAATATTCTAAATCATTACATTTTCCTAATATATGTATCTCATCTTCAAAGCTCCCGCACATTGGACATATTCGCATATCGTGATCGTCGCTAATTTTTAGAATTTCCATGCCCCTAGCCTAAACCAAGCAAGAACTGATACCTCCTTAAATCCTAAGTTGAGTAAAAAGATTCTTTTCCCCAGACATGTGCCTGAAAGTAAGAGCCCATGTTTCTCATCCATATAACTGGGAGAAGAACAGTTTCTTATAACTTCTGTTTATTTATTTAGATAAGTTGGGACACAACATTCCTGTAATTCATAACAGCATGCGTTCCTAGGTATTGATTTCAACTTCTTCAACATTTCTTTCATTTGTTATCAACTGTTCATTTCCATTACATAATGTATTTCTATATGGGAAAATATATTTATTTTTATTGATGATTACTTCCAGTCCCAATTTTTTTGTGTTCCTAAATAAAGTATGCGTGTTGCACCTTAGTATCCCATTTCCTGGCTATCGGCTAATAACACTGGTCAACATGATTTTTGTCTCATGAGTACCAATAGTTGTACTTAATGCAGTTTTTTATCGTGTTTTCAAATATGTATTCGGAATTTCTCCATCACCCACAGTTTCTTTATTTCAATTTCAATTAATGAACTTAAATAATTATTTTTTCAATAAACGCTTTTTCGTCCATTTGCCCATTGTAAAATAAAACCAAATAAGCTAATTCAGGAGATTTCAGCTATGGAAAAGAGATATCTAGGCAAATGGAATCCTAATATGCTGGGCGATTATTGTTGGACCATCAAGAGGGATGCTCCTCAGGCGAAACATAGCAGAAAATCGTCATTTCTTACTTTTTAGGCGAGTCCGAATGTTCGAATATTGTGTAGTTACGAATGTAGAAAATATTAAAGTGTTTGAAATTATAAATTCCTGTCTCTCGGAAACCTTGCGTGACGGAGAAAAACCGATATCATATTTGAATTCAGGAGACAAAATGCTATCAGAATCACACATTTTTCTTTCTGAGACAAAAAAAAAGTAATATCATCATCAACATTACGATCAGATATAGTATTTAATTTAGTAAAATGTTTTGAGTGTAAAAACATGGAGATTAACATGAAACACGGTTTATAATTTCAACAAAACTTATTCCAAGAAGCGAATATTGTTGTTTCCTACAAAACATTCCTTTTGAAATTTAAAATAAACGCAGGGATGAAAAGACACTTGTGATAAAATCTGTGTTTTGTATGAAAGTAGAAATATCGGTTTGTGGACAGATAAAAAGAGTACGGGGCTGGATTTCGTATCAAGATGAAAAATCAGTTACTTTTTCCTGGAAACCTACCACATATCAAATACTGATATTAATCTTTGCTTGCACAAGAAAATTTTCAAAATCCCACGTTGCTGACTGTCCAATATTTCACGGCGGTTATTTATCGCATCAGATTCTTTAAAACAGCTTGAAATATTATCCGTTGTTCCATTGAACTGCGGCAAGAAAGTACTGTATAACAATGCTCAATTAATTTGAAACGCGTAAATAATTACCATTTAATAAGGACAACATAATACAAATCATCTTGTAATCTTGTAAGCCCATGTTTAGGCGCTCTCCCCCTACAGGGAAGAATTTGAACCATACTAATTTAGTTACACTTGTTTTCGTATGAGTGGTACGTGGTCAGTGTTCCACCTCATACTGACATCTAGGAAACCAAGGTAGTACTAGGACGGGAAAATTGGGAAATTTTGCTTAGAGGCCTTTCATTAAGGCTTAAGGATCTTTTACGAGCCTGAAAATCTTCAGACTCGGGGCCTAAGGCTTAAAGTCCCTCCCGGAGGCCTTGCTCCTTCCATTTTTCCATCCTAAAAAATGCATCGACCCCGGCCGGGTTTGAACCCGCTATCATCGGGACCAGAGGCAAGGAGCATAACCACTAGTCCACCGCGACCGATTAAAAATGCTTTTAGTGAATACCGGAAAGATATGGAAGAGAGGAAGCCAATATAATTTCCAGGGACTATTTAACCCAAATGGGAGTCAATGACCAATCACATTTCAATGAATTTTGATTTACAACCAATCAGTCGTTTTTCACCTCCATTTTTATCTCTTTAAAATAAAGCTCCTCCTTTTTAACATTCTGAATAGGTCAGAGCATTATTTTGCAGTTACAGATTTTATAAGAAATACGGCCACCAGATTGTATATAAAGTTCACGAATGTAAACAGATACTGCTTGCGGGTGATATAATAGAAAAAACATTCTTAGTGATTGCTTATACCTCAATATAAAGAACCGCTGTTTGTACTTTCTTAAACGTGTTATTTCCCAGGGATTTACGTTCCAGAAAAATATAATTGACATCAAAAATTAATTAATAACCTATAATGTTGGTTATAAACAGTTTGATGTGTTTTATTTTTTCTCCACTAGTGTGCATTCTTACAATATTGCAATTCTTTAGCAATAAATAATATGATCTGGTTGCAGTGATGAACAAATGAAGCATAATAAACATTTTTCATTTGTTTTCAAACATCGCCGTTTACATTAAATATATAAATATTTTAAAATAACTACAGTTAAATAATGATTTGTGAGTAAACAGCTTAATTTTATTCGTTAAATAGTCCTAACAAATGCCACTCTTGATTTACATATCCTCTAGAAAATTGGAAATCACTCGTGGCATTACTTATGGTAATATATTAAAAGCAGTGAATACACCATTTTTGGAATAGGTCTTCTGCTATAACAGACAGATTGAAATATGTTTTACACAAGAAAATTCGGATTTTATACAGGGTTATAAACTGTATATGATTTTTAAAGGTTTCATAACGAGTTTTACGGACTAATTATTAGAAATAATTCCCTACCTTTAATAGTTTCAGGTTAGTAATCACACGCAACTCATCTCTTGCGCTGGGCACGCTCTATTCATTTTATATGAGCCTTTTTTTTGTCTACTTTTTTTAATTGCTAGCGACTGAGACGTAAATTAACCGATTTTTACCTTTTTCTTCTTCTAATTTTTTAGTATATTTCCTATTTTACCTTTTTATTACAAACTCGCAACCACAGAACGCACAGACTGACAGAAATGGAGATCCAAATTTTTAAATTTTACATATTTGTGATAAGGGTAAGAAGTTAGATCTTTCGGTGGCTGTAGAAATTAATATATTCAAAAGTAGTAAAAAACTGTTAAATTCTCAACTTGATTTGAATGAATCCCCTTTGTTAAATTTAAAAATTTAAATAAATATTGTTGTATTGTTGTTTAGATCAGTTGGAACACAATTCATAATTTGTTAACATGTCTGAAGAAGGTACAGTGTACCGAAACAGCTGTCACTGAATTATATAATAAATATGAAAATCAAATAAACTACGTTTTATTTTTATTTAATTAATAGATTTAAAATCTGTTCGATAGTATCCAGAATGGAAAGATGAGCTCTCTACCGACCACAACCACAACAACGGATGGAGTTTGCATGATGAAGAAAGTTAAATCACAGTAAATTATATTATCTGTTTTCAAACATTTAAAACAAACAAAAGATAACGGTACTTGAGATCACAACAAGGGCGAAGTCCAAAATACATTCCTCTAATATTCATTAATGTTAACAAAAGATTTCCCTGTCAGAGTTAAGCGAGTGTATCTCGTCTTTTGAGTTGAAGGCATTTTAACTGTCGACGAGTCTACCTCGTCTTCTCAGACGAATGGGTTAAATGACTAACCACTCACTGAATATCACTACCGTACCCAAGGTCACGGGAACATAAGCTATGCATACATTATAGTCCCTATTAAAATTTTCCAATCATTCCCAATAAAATTCATGGTCCATTATGTTCTCTGACCTCAATATCGGTCATTATGTATTTAGTTTTCCTACAAGATGTTTTTCGTGCTGCTCTTTCATTGACCATAGGTGCCACATGTCCTGTCCATCGCTGTCTATGAGAATTAATTGCTCGTATTACGTGTGATTTTTCATGAGGTTTAAGTAGATCACTGTTATGTAGTTTCTTCTGTTCGTCTAAGTTCCAATAAAAATCTTAACAGTGGAACTTACATTATTTTCACTTAAGAGGAAAGTAATGAGCTAAACTAGAAATTTTGATACTTTATAAATGGAACTTCTGGATTTTTAAAAATATTACTTTTTTTTTTGTAAGCCCATGTTTCCCTTTACACAGATTTAACACGCTCTCCCCCTACAGGGAAGAATTTGAACCATACTAATTTAGTTACACTTGTTTTCGTATAGATGTCATTTGAGTGGTCCGTGGTCAGCGTTCCGCCTCATACTGACATCTAGCAAACCAAGGTAGTACTAGGACGGGAAAATTCGGTAAATTTTACTTAGAGGCCTTCTCATTCAGGCTTGAGAATCTTTTACGAGCCTGAAAATCTTCAGACTCGGGACCCACGGCTTAAAGTCCCTCCCGGAGGACTTGCTCCCTGGAGTTTTCCGTCCTAAAAAATCCATCGACTCCGGCCGGGTTTGAACCCGCGACCCTCGGGACCAGAGGCAAGGAATATTACTACATGAAAGTGATAATAACAAATAATTAAATACGAAGTTGCTAT
Organism: Diploptera punctata; assembly: GCA_030220185.1. Classification (NCBI taxonomy): domain Eukaryota; kingdom Metazoa; phylum Arthropoda; class Insecta; order Blattodea; family Blaberidae; genus Diploptera; species Diploptera punctata. Next base: position 195,553 of record JASPKZ010010182.1, read on the forward strand.
CGTCAACAGTTTAATTGTAATGATGAAATAAATATTTGGGAGATTAGTATCCAGTCTGTTGTCACAAGATAATTAAATACCACATGTTTATTGAATCAACATAAAACTATTATATATATATCTTCTTAATCTTCATCCAACCAAGTCTCACTGATGAATTTTGTATCGAGCGCTTCCTTGGACGGCCCAGTATTCTGTTCCCTGTTGGACAATAACAAATCATGGCCTTGGGAACTCTATCTGAACTCATTCATCAGTTGTTGTGGTATCTATGTATGTATTCAATGACCGGTTGTAAACGTACTTCCTTCAAGATATCATCATTGTGTTTGTGATCCCATTTGGTATCCACCCATAGTAATTCTGCCCCAAGGCAGGTCGTTCACTGCATTCATACCATTTTCATGCTATACTTGCAGCTTTACTAGGGAATTGTAGGTGTGGTAGCTTCCCGTTGCTTTCCACACCGGTGAAGGATGATGATGATAATGATAAGGATGATGGCCATATGATTTCGGGGACCATTTCGGCCTTAAAGTTTTCCTGACATTTGTCTTACAGGTGAGGAAAAGCCCCGATAAAAATCTCACCCAGAAAAACTGCCCCGACCGGGGATCGAACCCGGGTCCGCTGCGTGACAAGGCAGCACGCTACCTCGAGACCACAGCGGTGGACATCCTGCTGTATATCTCATGAATCTCATTTCACTACAAGTTATCCTGCTCTCTTCTCCTTTCCTCAGAGTCGATGCCTCACTGCCGTAGCAAGTGCACGTCTTGCTAAGGTTTTGTATAGGGCCTAACCGTACTCTGGTATCTCTCTGGACTAGCGAAGGTTTCATTACTGAATTTATTATTCCCATGGTTTTTATTAAAATTAATACTTTTATTTACTATGTCTACTTCATACAAATATGTTAATGTGTATCCCAGGCAGGTAAATTAATTTACTCTTTGCAGGATTTTTGAATGTATACAAATTTTGCTACGTACAGGGTATTTTCCTTCAAAATCCATTACTTTTGTTTTCTCTGTATTGATTTTAATGTTATATTTTATAGCTATTTTGTTAAAATTATAAACTGAATATTGTAATTCGTCCTCTGAGGGCGCCACTAATGCTACATTATCTGCGAAAATTGCACATATATATATATATATATATGTCCACCGCTGTGGTCTCGAGGTAGCGTGCTGCCTTGTCACGCAGCGGGCCCGGGTTCGATCCCCGGTCGGGGCAGTTTTTCTGGGTGAGGATTTTATCGGGGGTTTTCCTCACCTGTAAGACAAATGTCAGGAAAACTTTAAGGTCCAAACGGTCCCCGAAATTATATCGCCATCATCATCCTTCACCGGTGTGGAAAGCAACGGGAAGCTACCACATCTACAATTCCCTAGTAAAGCTTCAAGCATAGCAAGAAAATTCTATGATTGTACTGAAGGACCTGCCTTGAGGCAGAATTACTACGGATGGATGTATGGATTACTAGCTAATACCCGGCGTATGCTGTTACGCCTAAATAAACCATGTGTTTTTACCTTTAATTCAATAAGTAAAAAGAAAACAAATATACATTTATATCATAATTGTCTTTAAATAACCCGTGCTGTTTACCAGGCATTGCATGGCCGGAAATCTACCTGGTCCAATATACTTGGCATAAATGTGCTGAAAGACTAAGAGCCGGTTTCACAAACAGAGGTAACTGTATTACGCCAGTTTAAGTTATGCATCATACACGGGGAAAACTAGCGTAATACAGTTACCTCTGTTTGTGAAACTTTGAGTCATCCGTAAAAGAACATCCGATGCGCGCTGCTATTATTTCCCGGGAATATTCTTAACCTCGTATTACAATTGAATGTTTTTTTCAACATGTACATCTGTTGAACTGGATATACGATAATTTAAATACTACAATTATTTTGGTATTGGAAATGTAATACTGAATACATTTGAAGCCAAAGACCTAAAGCAAACGAACAGGTAAAAATAATGTAATTTCCTTCTCCATGAAAAGTAAATATTTGCACAACAAGGAATACACGCGGTATTGAAATATGTATGCAAACAAATGTGGATATCTACAACAGTAAACAACTTCCTGTTCACAAAATGTCCGTCACGCAGAAACTCGGTAACGTAAGCGAATTTATCAACTAGACGAATTTATCATCATTCAAGTTTTCTAATTTACAGAATCTATATATTAATACGCGAAGGAAAAAATGTGCACTACTTTTTAAGCAGATTGCGCGCACGGAGGAGTGTGATATTTGGTATAATTGAAGTTGATATAGAGAAGGAGAGCAGAAAAATAAAATGTATGTATAATATGTGTTACAAATAAATTAAATTAAACAAAATAAAATAAATTGTCTGTAAGGAATTTATGACGTGTATTACTCATTCATTTGTTTACGTTCATACTGAAAGTGCATTGTTGTAAAAAGAAAATTGTGCAGCAGCAATGTGAATTGACTTATTCTCGCGTATTTATTATCAGTGGTTTAAAAAAGTGAGTACATTTTATTATTTAAATGTAAATTAAACCCTGTCTAGTCTTGGTTTCAGTAATTTCATTACATTTCTTTTTTATATTTACGTATTCGCACCTACTTCCATTATGCCTCGACATAGAACATTGACGGGTCGGAGTGAGAGACAAAGAAGAAGGGATATATATTCCTGTACACATAATAATAGGCCAAATGCAAATTTAAATAGTGTAAATAGTATACAAATGTCAAATGACGCGTTATTGTTTTTTTAAATATGGCTTAGCCAAGCTATACCACATATTTCCTATCGTTCGTATTTTTAAAATAAATCGAAAATGAAGGCATCATGACGTATTTGTGACAAATTTAAAAAAATGAATTGTGGTTGAATTTTGACCGCTGGGCGACCACTAGATTATATTTATTTGGCATATTTAACTAATTCCCCAAATGGTAGCCAATCACCAATTACATCTCAATGGATTTTGTTTTACAACCAATGACAGTAATGTTTTACCTCAATAATTATCTACTTACGTTTATCATTTTAAAGAAAGCTCCTCCTTTTTAACATTCTAAACAGGTCAGAGCATTATTTTGCAGTAACTGACTCTATAAACAAATACGTTGAATGTAGCAAATAATGAACAGATCTAGGAACAATAATCACAAATAAAAATGAGATGCACAAAACAATTAAACATAAGCTCAATTCTGGAAATGCGTGCTATTATGTATTACTGGGAGTCTTGTCGTCCCAACTCCTTTCAAAAAACGTTAAACTGAAAATATATAAAATTGTCATTCCCCCAGTTATATTATATGGATGTGAAACATGGACTCTTACTTTAAGGGAGGAAAGGAGATTACGAGTATTTGCGAATAAAGTTCTTAGGAAAATTTTTGGACGAAAGAGAGATAAACAGACAGGTGAATGGAGAAGACTACAAAGCAGTGAACTACATGGTCTTTATAGGAAACCAGATATAATAAGAACAGTAAAGTCTCGTAGACTGCGATGGACAGGGCATGTGGCACGTATGGTGAATGAAAGACGTGCATGCAAGCTTCTTGTAGGAAAAGCAGAGGAAAAACGCCAAGTTTGTAGACGAATAATGAGGTGAGAGAATAAATGATTTGAGGCAAGTAGATTATACAAGGAATGATGGGAAAACATTAGCTCAGGGTAGGGATGTATGGAGAGTTTATGTCCGCGCGGCCATGAACCTACGGGTTTGATAGTGTCTGTAAGTTAGTTGTGAAACACTATAAATTATTATTGACGTACATAGAGGAACATAGAATTAGAATGTATTCATGCTGGGCTACACATAAGACAACGTATTAGGTGATAGCAATTGGGGGTACAAAGTGTGGGCACCGGGAGTTGCATTAATTCCCCGCAGCACCGCACTCTTGAGGAAGGAGAGGATTACACTGACAAAAAGAAGCCCCATAATCCTGCTCACTGCTCTCTTCTCCCCATTCAAATTCCTCTTCTTCCAACTTACATCAATTCTTCAATACACACGCGCAAGACAGCACAGCTACAATATAAGATATTAATCAAACCACTAACTTTAGAATGTGGATCCGAGTCTTGGACTTTAAACAAATAAGCGACCATTAGAATTATTTCTACGAGAGGATGGTATTAAGGAACACTGGCCGATAATCGCACCTCTTCCTGTTGATAACAGTGAGCAACAAAAAAAGAACCATTTTTTGTCTCAGAAAGTTAAATATGTGATTCTGATAGTATTTTTTCTTCTCCTGAATTCAAATAAGATACCGGGTTTTCTCCATCACGCAAGGTTTCCGAGAGATTCCATCCTTTTAGCCGGGAACCAAGCATTTCAGAGTGGTTTTTGGATAACTTTAAATCTCGTATTGCCGCGCGGACATAACTTCTCCATACATCCCTATCGTGAGCCATTATTTTCGAATCATCTCCTGTATAATCTACTTCCCTCAAATCATAGTTAATGTTATTCTCCCACCTCATTCTTGGTCTACCAACTGGGTGTTTTCCCTCTGGTTTTCCTACAAGACGCTTGCATGCACGTCTTTCATTCCCCATTCGTGCCACATGTCCTGCCAATCGCAGTCTACGACGCTTAACTGTTCTTATTATATCTGCCTTCGTATAAAGACCATATAATTCACTGTTATGCAGTCTTTCTCCATTCACCTGTCTGTTCATCTCTCTTAGGTCCGAAATTTTCCTAGGAACTTTATTCTCAAATACTCGTAATCTCCTTTCCTTCCTTAAAGTAAGAGTCCATGTTTCACATCCATATAATATAACTGGTAGAATAATAGTTTTATATATTTTCAGTTTAACGTTTTTTGAAAGGAGTTGGGAAGTCAAGAGTCTCTGTAATGCATAATAGCACGCATTTCCAGAATTGAGCCTATGTTTAATTTCCTTGTGCATCTCATTCCTATTTGTGATTATTGTTCCTGGGTATTTGAATTCAGCGACTTCCTCAAAATTTCCCTCATTTGTCATTAACTGTCCATTTCCATTATATAATGTATTTCTATGGTCAATTCCACATTCAGTACCAGGCACTGAGCAGGGCATTTAAATCCACAGGCCAGCCATTTAAATACCCCAGCTACCCTTTCGTGGCACTTCAGAAAATGGACCATTATTCACAAACTATTAGTCCTAGAAAATTAAAATTTTGTACATACCTAAAGGAGATATCCTAGAAGGATTTGATGGTGAAATAACTTGGGTGATTGACATCACATGGTATTGGCGTATCAATTTCAGGAAGTGGAAGTTCATCTTCACTTTCACTTGTGAATCTTCTAATTCACGAATCAGCTCATCACCTGAATCATCATTATACAAAATATTCACTAATTCTTCTTCAGTGAGACATTTTTCTTTCGCCATGGTTTTCACTCACGCAGAAAGAACAGCGCGATAACGAGAAACAAATACGACTGCATTGGAGACTGGAGACAGGTTTGGGTGAACGAATTCCATGTGTTGTTTGTTTAAAAAATAAAAGGGGATTCACCAAGGTTAAACGTGTCAAACGGGAATAGAAAATGTACATTTACATGCCATCTATGATCTCCAAGACATACTAAGCCAACACAATATTTAGGCGCCGAATATAAACGCGGTTTGTTCGCGCCCGGTCTAAAGCGAGTTAACTGACCGACGGCCGCATACACGATAGTCTCCTTAAACGCCTTAACTGGTTTACGGTACTCAATGTGACAAGAGTAAGTCACAATAATCGAAATGCGGCACAATCAAAGTTGAGACAAGTGCCTTTTTCCAATGAAGAAGAAAGGAAATTTTTCAATCGTTTTAGGGATAGAAGACTTAATATATTTTTTTACAAGTTTCTCTTAAATGATCCTGCAACTAAGATTTTGTTCGAAATATACACCAAGATTTTTCATGGAAGGTTTATATGGAATTTCAGTTTGATTTATATTTACAGAAATTATCGATGCATAATCAATTTTGTCATAAATAATTTTGGTCTCTTGTAACAAAATAAGTTAAATACAAACAAAAATCTAAAACCGACAAGAGCTGCTGTTTTTGTTTTATTAGTTTTAGTACAATGATGGATTGAAATTTGTTTGAAAATCTGTTATAACGATTTCATTTCCTGGCTGAATTCAAATTGGTACTGTATTTATTTTTAAACAGTTCACATAGAAATTACTGAATGCCAACCTTTTTTTTTTATTCGCGACCGCACATACATAACCGCGGAGCACAAGAGATCAAACGCTGCCGTTTCCAATTGGTTTGTGCTAAACGTGAATGTAAAATTCACCAGAAATACAAATTAGTAGATTGGTTGGTACAAAAACAAGTGTTTACTCATGTTTACAATGTACTGTTTTTTCCTAACCTCTTCAAACCCTTGTCAAAGGAATATATTAGTTGTGGAGTACGCTATCACACTGAAAACACACAAATTGTAAGAGAGAAATGCTGACTCATTCTTCTTCTTATTCTTCTAGCTCTACAGCCCCTTTATGAGGCCTGGCTGCTGTTAGGACACTTTCCGTGCACCCTCCTCCTCCAACCCCGGACCCCGAGCTTTTGGAGGTCCTCCTCTACTCCATCTACGCTCAGATTCAACCCAGGAAGTTACTGTGTTTGGAATAAGGAACTGGGTTGCCATTTTAACAGCTTTTCTTGAGAGAAATCCTTATATAAAACAGAAGATTTCAACACAGCAGGTACATAGTTGTAAGTTGTAACATCCTATACTTATAATGTTAAATGTAAGGAACATTGTCTCATGAACTATTAATCCTATCAAGTTGACATTTTTACAGTGGAAACGTTCATATATTTAGAGTCTTCTACCATAAGGATTTATATAGATATGCATTTATATATAAAAAAAATGAAATATGTAAATTATACGATCTAAAGATTTCTGTAAGGAAAACGAAGACCATGGCTTTTAGAGGAAGAGATCCAGTGAGAACCAAAATTATTTTAGAAAATCAAAATATAGAACAGGTGTCTAGTTTAAAATATTTGGGCTGTGATGTTGGCTACAATGTGGAAAGAGATATTGACTCCAAAATAATAAATTTCAGACGTGTGTGTGGAACAATACAGAGAACATTCAAAATAAAATTATAAAAGAAACCAAGATAAAAATGTATAATGTTATGGCGGTTCCCACAATATTGTATGGATGTGAAACTTGGGCTCCAGTGAAAAGACAGAAGGATAGAATACAGACGGCAGAGATGCGGTTCCTAAGACAAGTAAAAGGATGTACAAGACTTGATAGAATAAGAAATGAGGATATAAGAGAAGAATTGAAAGTACAGCCTTTATTGGATAAAGTCACGAATTACAGACAGAAATGGATTGATCACATGGATGGAATGAGTAAGGAGAGATATCCATTGTTAGCCAGGAACTATCAAGCAAGAGGAAGGCGTGATGTTGGAAGACCTAGAAGACGTTGGGCTGATGCATTATGAAGTCGGAACGGGCAATTGCCTAATCCCTGGAGTGATGATGATGATGATTTATATAAAAATATTTTTTTTTTTACAAATATTTTCTTTCAGTTTTTTACCCTGTATTTTGCAACCTAAATGCTTTAATTACTGAGCTATCACAACATGAATATGGTAACAACTGTATATTGAAGGCCTGGTCTCTAGCTTTAATAGTTTAGAAGAAAATGTTCTTTATATATTGAAAAAATGAATGCTAACTATGGGAGAGAGTTGACGCCCACATTTTAAAGGGACGGGGAATATTTAAACAAATAATAAACACACTTAGAAACAAGATAATTATACCATATTAAAGAGGAAACTTTCTAGTATTTAATTGATAAAAAATGTAAATGCATTTTTTCATCACATCTGGCCTTCCGGTTCCCCTTAAAAAAACAGTTACCACTTGTCACTGAGCTCGTGCGGATCTGTACTATCCTGTGTAAAAGCGTCGACTCTCATATTTACTATAAAACTAGTTTGCATGCCATAAAAGGAAAACCATGTTTTTTAAATGTATAGTACATAGATTTGGAAGAAGTACTGCTAACCTCCTCCCCTCCCTAAACAAACAAATACCGTTATTATGAGTTTGGCAACATATACCCTCTGTACGTAGGGGTAGCTATATTACATTATTTATTATTTTGAAAACACCATCGTGCAAAACATAATGCGCAACGCACGTTTGTTGAAGTGTTTTACAGAATCTCGCTTCTTGTCAACCTCGCATTGTAACCTAATACATAAAAATGTTTGTTTGTTTGTTTGTTTGTTCGTACTTTATGCTCGGCTATACCGTTGATGCGATTGTGATGCGGATTTTTGCAAAATGTTCAGGAGATTCCCGGGATGAACATAGGATATAAGAGAGTTGTGATACTCAACTCCTACACCCTTAAATATCGCCCTTTGTAATGGAAAAAGTGAAAAAAAGTAGCTCTTTTGACGCTTAAATGACTTACGCTGCCTAAACCATAACAAATACACAACATTAATGTACACAGAATTGAATATCTCAAAAACCTCTACAAAAAAAAAATACGCGACAGCATATGTTTATCTCTTACAAATAACTCACAATAACCATTTTTGTCTTTCATTGATGCTAAGAAGATCGAGACAAGAACGTAGATTCCTGTGCAAGCATAGCAGCACATGGCGGGTATTCTTTTACGGATAACTCACAATAACGAATTTTGTCTTTTTAGCTCATATATGCCTGGAAGATCGGGATGAGTAGATTCCCGGACAACACCGGGTAATCAGCACGGGGAATCTTAAAATAATTACGATATACATTTATAACTATTTTTCCTTTCACTTATTCAACTAAACATAAAAGCACATTATTTTTTTTATTTACGTATTAGCAAGTATACTGTATGATATCTCTGCCACTTGAAGTTTTTTTTTACGATGTACATATATTTGTTTAGTCGATTAAACACGTGACGTCACTAAGTACGCATTAAATAATTAGAATCGAGGAGAAACAAGTTGGTGCCTCGTGTACAAGCGATAAGACAATTATGTTATTTAATCACAAGTTAATTTTGCAAATAAACGTTATTACAGCAGCGGGTGTCTGCAGACACAGAGATGCTAATTTAGTTGTACGATATAAATCATGCAGACATCTGCAACTTGCCCCATATCTCAAACTCAGAGGATATATCAAGTCATGTGTCTGGTGACGTCAGATATTATACCTTACTGCGAGAATAACCGCAATCCACTTGATGCACGAACCCAGGGTACCTCACTCACAACTATATTCTTTATACGAAATATTCCAGTTTTTTTAAAATAAAAACTTACTATTCGCAGATGATCAAGTGGTAGTCACTTGAGGATGCAAAGATGCAAACATTACCCTGATTTTAATAACAACCCGGCGTGCGCTGCTGCAGCCAAATAAATGATGATGTGGTTTTGCATTCAGTTGAATAAGTAAAAGGAAAAACAAATATAAATTTATATCGTTATTATTTTAAGTATTTGGAATCAATAATTCACAAAGATGGGTTATCTGAATTATACATCTCCTCTACTGTTTAATTTTGTACTAGAGCAGCCATTAAATCTTTAGAGAATAAGGAAGGCTTACAACTCAATGGTATTAATAAGCTGTTAGTTTATGCTGATGATGTAGTACTATTGGGTGATAGCGAGGAGATACTAAAGGACAACACGCACACACTATTGAGTAACAATAAGAAATTGGGACTGGAAGTAAATCAGTAAAATAAAACTAAATATATGGTCACACATAGAAATTCAGTATATAATGGAAATGGACAGCTAATGACAAATGAGGGAAATTTTGAGGAAGTGGCTGAATTCAAATACCTAGGAACAATAATCACAAATAGGAATGAGATGCACAAAGAAATTAAACATAGGCTCAATTCTGGAAATGCGTGCTATTGTGCATTGCAGAGACTCTTGAGGTCCCAACTCCTTTCAAAAAACGTTAAACTGAAAATATATAAAACTATTATTCTACCAGTTATATTATATGGGTGCGTAACATGGACTCTTACTTTAAGGGAGGAAAGGAGATTACAAGTATTTGAGAATAAAGTACTTAGGAAAATTTTTGGACCGAAGAGAGATGAATAGACAGGTGAATGGAGAAGACTACTTAACAATGAACTACATGGTCTTTATAGGAAGCCAGATATAATAACAGCAGTTAAGTCTCGTAGACTGCGATGGGCAGGACATGTTGCACGTATGGGGAACGAAAGACTTGCATGGAAGCTTCTTGTAGGAATGCCAGAGGAAAAGGCCCAGTTGGTAGACCAAGAATGAGGTGGGAGAATAACATTAACTATGATTTGAGGGAAGTAGATTATACAGGGAATGATTGGAAAGTATTATCTCAGGATAGAGATGTATGGAGAGCTTATGTCCGCGCGGCCATGAACCTACGGGTTCGATAGTGCCAGTGAGTTAGTTAGTTAGACATCGAAAATAGAATAATAGAAACAAAGAAAGTTATTGGCAAATTAAATTTTATTTTATGGAGTAAGCATATAAACAAGAAGACTAAGTTATTAATATATAACACAATTGTGAAGAGTGTTTTATTATGTGGTGCGGGACGTTGAAGCAAAAACACAGAAATAAATTATTAGTCATAGAAATGGACTCTTTGACAAGATCGGCAAGAATATCAAAATTAGACAAAATAATACAATAAGAGAAATAATGGATGTAGAAAAGGATATTGTACAACAGATTGAAGAAATCCAACTAAGATGGTGTGGACATATAATGAGAAGAAGGGACACAGAAACAAACAAAGAAGTATTGAAATGGATACCTCCTGGAAAAGGGAAACGTGGTAGACCAAAACCAACGTGTATAAAGGGAATTCAAGACAACATGAAGAAGAGAAATGTGACAGAAACAGAGACAATACCGGGGAATGTAGAGGGGAAAAAATTGCATGTTTTTGATTGAGGATAACAGAAACAATCCTTAATTAAAAAACTAATAAATGAAAATCGTCTACTATGATCATCATCGTCTGTAGTGGACTCAGTATTTTAGTTTACACGCGGCATCAAAAGCAACTGTTTTCCTCTGGTTTAAAATATAACATTGTTACAGCCGCGGAGTTGTTGTTAGAGGCTTCTAAGACGCCGCTCCAATCACCAAAAACTGAAAACAGTTCTCTGCGAATAATGTCTTCGCATTTTTAACAGAAGTAGATTATATAGGGAATGATTGGAAAGCATTATCCCAGGATAGGTAAATATAGAGAGCTTTTATGTCCGCGCGGCCATGAACCTATGGGATCGATATTTATATATTCAGTACCTTATCTCTTGTCTAAATGTTTGCATGCAGTAATTTACACGATCTCTCAGTACATTTGATCCTGGAGCAGGACTTGTGGAACCCAATTAAATTCTATTATCCTAGAAACTTGGAAGGGGCTCGGATTTGCACAAAACACGTCCATTCCTCACGGCGTGAAATCACGTAACTACATTAAATTATCCGAGAAATAATTATCAGATCAGGGGAGATTCGCTATCGACTTATATCGATCCAAGGTCAAGTTGTTTCCCTTAGCGACGTCTACTGTCTGGCTTCAGTGTTGCTTCAATTCCCTTCATGTGACCAAGACAGACTTTCTCTTCTGAACCCATACTCAAGAGAAATCACCGTAAAAATAAAAGTAAATACATAAAAATGCCAACACAGGTCACATGTGAAATAAAGAACTTAAAAAGCATTCAGGGGAAAACATTATTTGATAAAATACACAACACAGAAATTAGAGACAAATGTCATATTCAAGACAAAACCAAATTTAGTATAGATAGACGAAAATATTGGAAAGGTCATATAGAAAGAATGGAAGACAACCGATTTGCAAAACGAGCTAAAGAAGATAGACCAATGGACGGGAGAAGAACAAGAGGAAGACCAGCCAAGATATGCATACACAGTGGAGGCACATCCAATATGTCTTCCTCCGAGGAGTGATTTTGGAAATAAACAGGATGATATCCTACAAATCTAATATATAAAAATGAATGTTTGTTTGTTTGTTCGTACTTTTTTTATTTTTATTTACATATATCTTACAACCCGTGTTTCACCAATGGTATATCACGGGATATTTACAGTTTTACAATTGTTCAATTATTGTTCTAGTTGTTCTTGTAGTTGACGGAAAATCCTCGTAAAAAATTCTGCAACGTTGACTGTGTTAAAGTGGAACTTCAGAATATTTGGCGGAGTAGCAATTTGTAGTATAGCTGGTCCATCTCTGGAGAACATGTTGCATTCAGTCATCAGATGGTGGGCCGTCTGCAGTGATTTTTCTGGGCAGTTGCAATAAGGTGAAGCAGTTTTGTTCATTTTGTGTAGGTAGGATTTAAATAGTCCATGGTTGGTGAGAAATTGTGTGGTTATATAGTTAGGCCATAGGGATAGGGACAGTCTATAGGGTATGTTGGGGATGAACATTTTGGTATGGAAGGCGTCATTTGATTTGGTGTAAATTAAATTACTTTATACGCGGCCATACCGTTGATCCGATTGTGATGCGATTTTTTGCAAAATGTTCAGGAGATTCCCGGGACGAACATAGGCTATAAGAGAGTTGTGCTATTCAACCCCTTCATCTCTAAAAATCACCCTTTGTAGTGAAAACGTGAAATAAAGTCCCCATTTTGATGCTTAAATGGCTTACGCTGCCTAAACCATAACAAATACACCAAATTAATGTTCACAGAATTGAATATCTCGAAAAGCTCTACAAAAACGTCCGTGACAGCATATGTTTATCTTTTACGGATAACTCACAATAACCATTTTTGTCTTTCATTGATGCCAAGAAGATCGGGATAAGTAGATACCCGGGGAAGCGTAGCAGCTCAAGGCTGGTGGTAAAAACACAACATTTATTTAGGAGTAGCAGCTCACGCCTGGTATTAGCTAGTTATGAATAATAATAATAATAATAATAATAATAATAATAATAATAATAATAATAATAATAAGACATAAAAATGTTAGGAAATATAGAATGTAAGCCTAAGATTCTAGGTTTTGTTTAGAAAGTCAAATTATTTTACGCTCCATGGCTTAGAAAATTTGATCCATTTCCATCTGCTTAATTTATACATGGTTCTTCACTTATAACCTAACGGGCACGCTGAATGTTGCCTGTGCGCGGTTGGATGTGCCACAACCGGCTTTGTTCCTATATAAACTTGAAAACCAGAGCGAAAACGCTCAGTTGGTACACCAAGAATGAGGTGGGAGAATAACCTCCATGATTTGAGAGAAGTAGATTATATAGGGGTTGATTGGAAAACATGAGCTCAGGATAGGGATGTATGGAGAGCTTATGCCGCGCGGCCATGAACCTACGGGTTTGATAGAGCCCGTCATTGTAATTGGCCAACAATCACTTACGAATCTTGTAATTAGTAAACATATCGATTAATTACTATCGATAGCATCGCTTGTTCCGCTTTATCAGAACATTTCCACTTGATGACAAATTAGTTACGTTTCCTCGTGTTTCAAAACACTTGGGTTCACGGATTATGATTTACCGTAGTTCACATTATTAAAATTATGTAAAGTTTTATGGATTTTGTTCTTCTTTCGCAAAGAGTGATCATCCTTTTTTCTAAAAATAATTATTACTTTATTGGAGTGAATAAAAACCGCACAATTGAACTTCCTTAGAAGAACAAAAGGTTGCACAAGATTGGATCGGATAAAGAATGAATATATAAGAACAGAGTTAAATATATATCCACTGAATGATAGAATCAATGAATACAGAGATAAATGGTTTAGACATGTGGAAAGAATGAATGTAACAAGATTACAAAAAGCAGCATTTAACTACAAGCCAAGAGGTTCAAGGAATGTAGGAAGGCCAGTGAAAAGATGGACAGAACAACTGTGAGGCGGGACGGGCAATTTACCTAGCACGCGAAGTGAAGAAGAACGACAATATTTGCAATTAAAATATCTGTAAGTAATCATGAAGTATAAACATACAATTTCCTCTTATTCTACTTCTTTCACAGTAGCCTCTGCCCGCTGCTGGTTTTTCCTTCCTCAAGATATCAGCGGTTGCCGCACACTTGGTACTTTTAAGTCACGCTTATACAAAAATGCATGTTGTTAAATAATCAATTATTCTCGACAAGTAAATTTATTTTATGTCAATAGTTTTTTTCTGACTTTTCTGTCTTGAAGGGCCTACATTTTATAATATAATCGTTAAATCTGGATGGAATAAAATATTTTGTAAATAATAATTATATTGTAGACATTCCACGTACATTTATGTTTATTGTAATTTGGATGCAAGAATATTTTTTGTATTTTCTTAACCTGGTTCAGTGATAGGAAAAATTATTATTATTATTATTATTATTATTATTATTATTATTATTATTATTATTATTATTATTATTATTATTATACGTGCTGCAAGAATATTCAGGAAGGATAAAATAAGAAATTCATATATAAAAGAAAAAATGCAGGTACAATATTAGATTTTATAAAGAAGAAACAATTAAATTGGTACGGACACATTAGAAGGATGGAAGAAGGAAGACTACCTAAGATAATCATGGATTGGGAACCACAGGGAAGAAAAAAGAAGGGTAGACCAACTATTACGTGGATTCAGGGAATCAATGAAACTAAGAGGGAATGGGAAATAGAAGAAGATATATGGATGAACAAACAGGAATGGAAAAATGTGTTGAAACAAATGTGTAGTTAACTGTGAACATGGGTACCGGAAAAATGTATATTCATTGTAAAAGCCGGAATAATAAAAAAAATTATTATTATTATTATTACAAAAACATAATAAAACTTTTATTATATAATAAGTGTTTTGTTTTTATAAGACAAATAAAAAATGTGCCAGCAAAGAAACAATTTTCTCTTGAAATAGTGCAATTTCATGCAATATTAATTTCAACACTTATAAAATTCATATTAAAGCACAGTTGAGGTTATGTAACAAGATGTTAAATATAAAATTGTTACCTGGTAAGTCAGTTGTGCTCAACTAAATTATTAAACGTCATCAAGTAGTTCCAATATGGAGGCCTTTCACAAACAATGTTTCATCTTCTGCATTTTAACTGGTATTAATGTTGTTGTATAAGTTATACAACGGCTTTATGTCTGCGGGTGTGTTCTCATTGAGTAGGTCTGTATTCATCGCTTCTCTTAGAATTTCTGTCTTTAAGGATGCTAATCTTGTTGTCATACTCTCTGTGTAGCACTGACATAGTATTATCGATTTTGTCGAACTGATGTCCCGTTTCTGGTTTGTGTTTTTTACCTATGTAGAACTTGTCGCAAAACAACAAGACATTTCAACACAAGATATTCTGAACATTTCAAAAATGTTATTACTAACAAAGAAAAATCAAGTTTTTCCAATCACAGAGTAGAAACGTGTCATCAGTTCAACAAAATCGTTAATGCTGTGTCAGTGCTACACAGAGAGGTTAATAACAACAGGATTATCATCCTTAAAGACATAGAAATTCTAAAAGAAGCGAAGGATACAGACTCACTCAATGAGAACACACCCGCAGACCTAAACCCAACTTATACAACATCAGTACCAGTTAAAATGCTGAAGATGAAACATTGTTTTTGAAAGGCCTCCATATTGGAACTTACTTACTTACTTACTTACTCACTGGCACTATCGAACCCGTAGGTTCATGGCCGCACGGACATAAGCTCTCCATACATCCCTATCCTGAGCTAATGCTTTCCAATCATTCCCTGTATAATCTACTTCCCTCAAATCATTGTTAATGTTGTTCTCCCACCTCATTCTTGGTCTACCAACTGGGCGTTTTCCTTCTGGCTTTCCTACAAGAAGTTTCCATGCACGTCTTTCATTCCCCATACGCGCAACATGTCCTGCCCATCGCAGTCTACGGGACTTAACTGTTCTTATTATATCTGGCTTCCTATAAAGACCATGTAGTTCATTGTTATGTAGTCTTCTCCATTCACCTGTCTGTTCATCTCTCTTTGGTCCAAAAATTTTCGTAAGAACTTTATTCTCAAATACTCGTAATCTCCTTTCCTCCCTTAAAGTAAGAGTCCATGTTTCGCACCCATATAATATAACTGGTAGAATAATAGTTTTATATATTTTCAGCTTAACATTTTTTGAAAGGAGTTGGGACATCAAAAGTCTCTGCAATGCATAATAGCATGCATTTCCAGAATTGAGCCTATGTTTAATTTCTTTGTGCATCTCATTCCTGTTTGTGATTATTGTTCCTGTTCCTAGGTATTTGAATTCAGCCAATTCCTCAAAATTTCCCTCATTTGTCATTAGCTGTCCATTTCCATTATATAATGTATTTCTACGTGAGACCATATATTTAGTTTTATTGATATTTACTTCCAGTCCTAATTTCTTAGTGTTACTCAATAGTGTGTGCGTGTTGGCCTTTAGTATCTCCTCGCTATCGGCCAGTAGTACTACATCATCAGCATAAACTAACAGCTTATTAATACCATTCAGTTGTAAGCCTTCTCCATATTGGAACTACTTGATGAAATTTAATTAAGGACGACTGACTTAGCAGGTTCCAATTTTATATTTAATATCTTAATTCTGAGGCATGTTGTTTGGTTTTTTAGCATTTTTTTCCTTTTTATGATGAACGAGGAGCTGGCCCGATGCATCAACGCCCAACCTGGGGTACGGGTAATTTTTGTTCAAGGTTTTCTTCCTCTAGCCTTTGATAGTCCAGTATCTTACTGCAAGGCAGCAGCGCTAGTTTTGGTCCGCACTGGGTATTTTATTTCCCCAGTACCTGCCATATCTGGTGAGCATTCCCCTATTCGCCACCTGGGGAGGCGTCCGATGGGAGACTGGCAACTCCACACGGAAAATAGAAAATTACAAATATATCAAACCATAATTCAGAGCATTTTAACATATGGTGCTGAAGTCTGGCAAATTCCTACCAGGGAAATGAAAAGAATTTTAAGTACAGAAATGGATGTTTTAAGAAGATCAGCTGGAAAATCTAGAATGGATACAATACGAAATAAAGAAATAAGGGAAATTATGGGTGTACAAGAGGAGCCGGACATCATAGACATCATAGAAAAGAAAAGATTGCAGTGGTATGGTCATGTCAAACGAATGCCAGAGCAAAGATTGCCAAAATTTGTTATGGAATGGATCCCAATAGAAAGGAGGAAGAGAGGAAGACCGAAGAAAACTTGGATAGAAGGGGTACAAGCTGCTATGAATATCAGAGGAATGGAGGAAGATCAATGGATGGATAGAGAGGAATGGCGTTTGGTTTTCGGAAGACGGCGGCAGCTGCCATGATACCGGATGATGATGATGATGATGATCTTAATATTATTTTAAAACATACTTCACAGATGAATGATAGAAGGTGTCAGCACTGATCATAAGAACGCCCTCTAGAGTGTGTTAGTTCGACCCTCATGTCCTTAGCAATCGATAAAATATGGTACTGAAACGGGAGGTGCGCTGAGTTTCATTGTGTATCGAGTGTATGGGGCATAAACGCAGTACTCACGGGACAAACCCCTCAAGTGTTATCTCTGTCAATCTAGTTCCACTCCACCTCGCATTCAGGATTTATCTATATTCAGTAAGTTGCTACTGAAAACATAGCCAACTATGTTTGAGAAGAAGAAGAAATTGTGACCGGAAATAAAAATTAATAAAACTAAAATAATAATAACATTAATAAATTCGTCCACTGCTGTGGTCTCGGGGTACCGTGCTGCCTTGTCACATAGCGGGCCCGGGTTCGATCCCCGGTCGGGACAGTTTTTCTGGTTGAGGTTTTTATCGGGGTTTTTCCTCACCTGTAGGACAAATGTCCGGAAAACTTTACGGCCCAAACGGTCCCCGAAAACATATGGCCATCCCAATCATCATCATTCATATTCATCTTAGGTTAAGCTTAGGATTAGGGACTCTCCTGGCGCACCTCTGTCATCATCATGATCACCCATCATATCATCGGGGCAACGTAACCCCGCCTTCCAGGCACCCCAACCTCAGAAGTGAGTTACATGTACGCCATGCCAGGAGAGAAACCAGGAATGTCGAAAGACAAACCTGGGGCATTTGGAAAAAAAAAAAAAAAAAACAATTTCGGACGGGAAGTGAATAAAAATGAAACCAAAATAAATAAATAAATAATAATAATAATAATAATAATAATAATAATAATAATAATAATAATAATAATAATAATAATAATAATAATAATATTGTATTCACGTAGACATTCACGGCCGGAGTTGCTATGATGATCTAGAAGATTTCCGGGCTGTAGGCCTTGGTCGTGAGGCTTGTAGTTCCCCGACGTTTCGCCAGAGACAACCCTTGAGGATGCCAGACGCAGTCTCTTGCGAAACGTCGGGGAACTACAAGCCTCACGACCACGACCAACAGCCCGGAAAACTTCTTCAAGATAATAATAATAATAATAATAATAATAATAATAATAATAATAATCAATTATTATTATTGCTATTATTATTATTATTATTATTATTCAGAATTTGGAACTGGAAGTAAATATCATTAAACTGATGACCGATTTACCTTGTGTACAGAGAGCGTAGGACATGTACGGTTCTCAGTGAACAAAGGTGTAAGTTCCACAGAATTAAAGGGATAAGGCAGCGATATAACAATGGAACAAGAACACTGGGCGTCTTCAAGTGGGAAACCTCTAATTCTAATGACGTCAGAATGTACTATTCAATTCCATTATTAGTCTGGCTGTGATCTGAGAAGTTAATTAGGCTAATGTATTGACCATTCAATATTGTAGTTTGTCATTAGCTATCGTCTCCGCGCTGTCTGTTCAGAACCGCATTCCAATTAAATAATAACAGTTCTCTACGCCTTCACTGCAAACACAATCTTCAACAAATTCAATACCGTGTATGACGTCAATGTGCGAGTTTTATTGTTTATTTTTTACATAAAAAATGCAGTGATTGTTTTTTCTCCATGAAATTATTAACAGAAAAACACAGGGAGTTCAATGTAGAAACACATTTAGCTTTTGTGGACTTCAAAAAAAGCCTTCAACAAAATCAATAGGAATAAACTGTTGGAAATTTTAGCTGACAGCAATCTACCACAACAGCATATTTTTAATTTACACAATATCTATAAAACAAATTTAATTTCAGTTCGAATCAATGACACACAAACAGAATGGACCGAAATTAATAGGGGCATAAGACAAGGATGTGGCCTCTCGCCCTTGCTCTTTATCACATACATGGATAGAATACTCCAAGATTGGCGACAGATGAGACACGGTTCTATCCAAATTAATAGAAACCATAAAATAGACTCTTTGCTTTTTGCAGATGATTTGGTATTAATAGCTCCAACAGAAACAGATTTACAGTATTCTATACACAATTTTAATATAATTACAAAAAAGTACAAACATGGAAATCAATACAAAGAAAATTAAGTGATGGCCTTTTGTGGGAAATACCCTATACCTTGCAAAATCGTTTTGGATGATGAAATTTTAGAACGAGTAAATGAATTCAATCATTTGGGTTATAATTTAACAGTTCAACATGAAGCTGATATATCAAAGAAAATCACACATTTTACAAAAACAACGGGGATAATTAACAGTATAATGAAACCATCTTTAGTACAGAAGAATACAAGATTACGGCTTTATAAGGTTCTCGCAAGACCAGTATTAAGATATGGTAGTGAATCATGGACAATACGAAGAAGAGATGAAAGCCATATAACAGCAAATGAGATGCGATTTATGTGCCGTACAGCAGGCTACACAAAGTGGGACCATAAAATAAATGAGGAAATTATGGAAGAGTTGGATGTAGAACCCATTCTTCACCATATACAAAACTACCAGAACAACTGGAAAGCACAACTTCAACGAATACCATCTCATAGAATTCCAAAAGCCATACTTCGCTACTACCCCCAAGGCAAGAGATCGCTGGGACGTCCAAAAAAGTGCTGGATGGAAAATTCCTCTTCGAGACCGTAACAGGCCACACGGCCTAATACTTGCATGGATGATGATGATACAAAATGGATTCTGTTAATCTAATTTTACCCAATATTTGTCATTAAAAGAGATAAAAACAGGCTTATCGCCCTGGGTTCTTAATACGGCCCACTTGAACACATGTTCCCACACTTTACGGTACTGTTTGATTTATTTTTACAGTAGACGATTATGAACTAGAGAAGGTTTTTTCTGGGATTCTCCCAATTTTTCATTTTCAAAAACGTCATTTTATAACGTCTGATGTCGTCCACCGCTGTGGTCTCGAGGTAGCGTGCTGCCTTGTCACGCAGTGAGCCCATGTTCGATTCCCAGTCGGGACAGGCTTCTGGGTGAAGCTTTTTTCGGGGTTTTTCCTCACCTGTAAGACAAATGTCAGGAATCGTACGGCACAACGGTCCCCGAAAATCATCCGACCATCATCATCATCCTTATCATTATCATCATCCTTCACCGGTGTGGAAAGCAACGGGAAGCTACCACACCTACAATTCCCTAGTAAAGCTGTAAAACATAGCATGAAAATGCAGTGAAAAATCTGCCCTCGGGCAGAATTACTATGGATGGATACTCATGTCATCCATTTTGTAGCATTTAATTTAGAATTGAGAGGACCTAAAAGTACAGTCACTTCTTCTACAAACAGAAGAACACAAGAACAATTGGATAGAACATTTGCAAAGAATGACAGAGGATAGGATGTCAAAGATGGACTGATGTATAATCCTGGAGGATGAAGATCGGTAGGAAGACCTAGAAAGCGCTGGGCTGAACAGATGTGAGATCGGAACAGGCAAAGACCTAATCCGTGAGGAATGATGATGAATTCAATCTACTCCCATGACGATGTGACAGACCAAGCCAGATGTAATCGTTCTATTTCAGTAATATTCAATAATACCTGCTTCATCTCATCTCATTCTTCGACCCGGGAATGGCAATTGAGATTTTTATAATTTATGGTGACTATTTAACACACGCCCCAAATGGCAGTTAATAACCAAACACGTTTTAATGACTTTTGTAACACAACAAATGACAGTCGTGTTTCACCTCAATATTTATCTAATTCTGTTTACAAAAATAAATAAAGCTCCTACTTTTTAATATTCTGAACAGGTCAGAGCATTATTTTGCAGTGACTGACTCTAACAAATACGTTGAATATAGCAAAGAATGAACATATTTTTTCCAACTCCACATTTGATAATTGCGTGTTTAATAATTGTGTTTTTAAATAATTATTTTACTCAGTTGTTTCCTAAAAAAATAATTAATAACCTATAATGTTGGTTGTAATATACAGTTTCACGTGTTTCACTTTTTATCCACTAGGGTGCATTCTTACAATATTACGATCTTAGTCGGTTATCGCCGATGTCAACAAATAATATGAACAAGTTGCAGTGAATATACATAATCTCACATTCCTGACTTCTTTTCAAACATCGCCGTTTGCATTAAATATATAAATATTTTAAAATAACTATATTTAAATAATGATTTGTGAGTAAACAGCTTAATTTTATTCGTTAAATAGTCCTAACAAATGTCACTCTTGATTTACAAATTCTCTAGATAAATTGCAAATCACTCGTGGCATTACTTATGAAAAACCATCTGCAATGCACATACCACTTGGAAAAAAAAAATAGAAAATAAGAATGCTATATAAACTAAACGAAATATAAAAAAAAAGTATAGAATGGAAATATCATCAGAAAAATAAAAAAAAAACAATGGCCTTCAAGGGCGCTCATCCAGTTCGGTAAAAGATAATATTATAAAATAAACCAATAGAACAAGTGGTAAGATATAACTTCCCAGGTTGCGAAATATCATACACAGCGGAAACAGATATAAATAACAAACTAAATAAGTTTAATTATATAACAGGAACACTAAAAAGAACTTTGAAAAATAAAGCCAGGAAAGACTCTATAATGAAATTATACAAGACAATGGCAGTGCCTATTGTTACTTATGGATCCGAAACATGGACAGTGACAACACAACAATCTGCCAGAATACAAGGTGCTGAAATGAGATTACTCAGATCAATAGCAGGATATCAAAGAACAGACAAAAACACAACACAGAAATAAGACAACAACTAAAAGTAGAGGAATTAAACACAACAATAGTGAAATACAGAATAAACTGGAAAGAACACTTGGCGAGGATGACTGAGAACAGAATATCAAAAGCAGCATACAACTATTCACTAAGAGCAAGGGGGGCATTTAGGAAGACCAAAGAAAAGATGGAAAGAGCAGCAATTTGGAGCTGGAACAGGCTAGTAAATAAGCCTAAACCGTGACGGAGAAGAAGAAAAAAAATAAGCTTTATAGAATAAATAATAGTTTTAAAAAACTAAAAGAACACGCTTTATTAGAAAACCAAACTAAAAAATGAAAAAAAATTATAATTTCCAACACGCTTGGGATAAAATTAAAGTGGTCAACAAAGCAATCATCTCCAACACATCTAGAATAAAACTAGAGTTATCTACAAAAAGATTACCATCAAAAGCGTGGGGTGTTTTTTTATGGTTTTTACGTTTTCTTCTTAGAGACTTTACTTTTACCAATATCTGTTTATTATCAAATATATTAATTGATATAGAACACCCCACGCTTTTGATGGTAAAATTATTTTTTTTTGGTAGATAACTCTAGTTTTATTCTGTATGTGTTGGGGATGATTATTTTGTTAACCACTTTAATTTTATCCCAAGCGTGTTGGAAAATAAATTATTTTTGATTTTTTAGTTCGGTTTTCTAATAAAGCGTGTTGTTTTAGTTTTTTTAAACTATTATTTATTTTTTATTTTTTAGTTTTAATATTTTACAGAATAAGATACAAATGTAAATATCTTTAAATTCGATACTATTTTAGTATGAGCTAAAAGTAATACTCTACTCAAAAAAACCCTCCGGGCCGGATTTCAACCAGCGACCTATGGATTACTGAAATTATATACCGCTCAGTAGCTCTTACAACGATTGAGTAAGTAGTTGATGAGTCCGCAACATATTTATACCAGTTTTTATTATCTATATTTTCTGCTGATTCTGGCCAGGATTTTAGAAACATTTATGAAATTATTGTATTGTCATTGGTCCATTACAAGTATACAAAGTTTCAAGTCGATCCAATGATTTTAAGTGGGTGAAAATCGTGTTGAAAGATTCCGTTACATAATTACACAGACACTTTTTTTTATTTTCGGATGATTCTGGCCATGATTTTAGACCAAAATTATGAAATTGTTGCATTGTCATTTGTCCTTTACAAGTATACAAAGTTTCAAGTCGATCCAATGATTTTAAGTGGGTGAAAATCGTGTTGAAAGATTCCGTTACATAATTACACAGACACTTTTTTTTATTTTCGGATGATTCTGGCCATGATTTTAGACCAAAATTATGAAATTGTTGCATTGTCATTTGTCCTTTACAAGTATACAAAGTTTCAAGTGGATCCAATGACTTTAAGTTGGTGAAAATCGCTTTGAAAGATTCCGTTACATAGATAGATACAGGTCAAGCTAATATAAAGTGTGTAAAAGTAGTGCAAGGTTTATACCAAACATTACAAGCCAGTATGTGATTTTTAGTGCGCACTGTGCATATATTTTGTTATTAAGGTCATGCATTATTAAATCAGTGGCTACCACGAGTTTACAGGATTACATTGCAACCTATAATTAATCACAATTAGCTGGCAGCCGATTAGCCTGGTTTTTATCGTTTGTTAATTGTGGTGAATTCAGTTAATTCCCTACTTCAAATGTAACTGCGATTTACAATCTAATCAACGTCTGTGATTATGTTAAATGTATTCCGCACTTTAACATCATTTATCTGTTTCACATGATTAATAACAATTATTATTAATTTATTAATTACTAGCTAAAACCCGGTGTGCGCTGCTGCGCCCAAATAAATTAAATTTAATGTGCTTTTATGTTTAGTTGAATAAGTGAAAGGAAAAATAATTATAAACTTATATTTTTAGATACCCCGTGCTGATTACCCGGCGCGTTGCCCGGGAATTTACTTATTCCGATCTTCTTGACAAAAATAGATACCCCGTGCTGATTACCCGGCGCGTTGCCCGGGAATTTACTTATTCCGATCTTCTTGACAAAAATGAGCTGTAATACGAAAATAATGTGTTTTATGTTCAGTTAAATAACTGAGAGGAAAACTTTATATCGTAATTATTTTTAGATGCCCCGTGCTGTTTACCCGGCGTTGTCCGGGAATCTGCTCATCCCGATCTTCTTGACATAAATGAGTTGAAAGACGAAAATTAATTTACTTCTTATGATTAGTTGAAAAAGTAAAATGAAAATAATATATATGTATATCGTAATTATTTGAAGAATCCCCGTGTTGATTACCCGGCGTTGCCCGGGAATCTACTTATCTCGATCTTCTTAGCATAAATGAGCTAAAAGACAAAATTCGTTATTGTGAGTTATCCGTAAAAGAATGTGCTGCTATGCTTGCACAGGAATCTACGTACTTGTCTCGATCTTCTTGGCATCAATGAAAGACAAAAATGGTTATTGTGAGTTATCCGTAAGAGACAAACATATGCTGTCGTGGACTTTTTTGTAGATCTTTTGAGATATTCAATTCTGTGTACATTAATGTTGTGTATTTGTTATGGTTTAGGCAGCGTAAGCCATTTAAGCGTCCAAAGAGCTACTTTTTTCACGTTTTCCACTACAAAGGGCGATTTTTAAGGGTGTAGGAGTTGAGTATCGCAACAGTCTCTTATAGCCTATGTTCATCCCGGGAATCTCCTGAACATTTTGCAAAAAGCCACATCACAATCGGATCAAGGGAATGGCCGCGCATAAAGTACGAACAAACAAACAAACTAACATTTTTGTATACTTAGACAGAGTATTAACAAATAAACAGCCATTATTATGTTTCCACATCAAGAGACCGTATTCCTCCATCTAGTTATGGGGCGTCCAATTGTTCTTCTTCCTTTTGGTTGGTAGTGAAGCAACACTTTTGTGGCAGTATTTTGGGTGTCATTCTTCGTATATGTTGAAGCCAGTTAAATCTTGAATTTTGAATTTTTTCTATGACATTGTACAGGTTTAATTCGGTTCTTATTTTACAAACACAATCATGTAACTTCACAGATACAATCACTGTATTTAGACGTGATATGACTTGAATTGCTAAAGATTCGGAAAGAAAAAAATATATATATCATCAGCAGCATCAAGGATTAGACCTGCTGGTCTGTTACGATCCCATCTTAGAATTGGTCTATCCATCTTTTACTGGGTCTTCCAACATTTCTCCGTCCTAGTGGTTTGTAATGAAGAATCTGTTTCGGAATTCTATTGCTATCCATTCTATTGACGTGGTCCATCCATTCATCTCTGTATTGTGTAAGAAATTAGGACTGGAAGTAAATATCAATAAAACTAAATATATGGTCACACATATAAATCCATTAAATAATGGAAATGGACAGCTAATGACAAATGAGGGAAATTTTGAGGAAGTGGCTGAATTCAAATACCTAGGAACAATAATCACAAATAGGAATGAGATGCACAAAGAAATTAAACACAGGCTCAATTCTGGAAATGCGTGCTATTATGCATTGCAGAGACTCTTGATGTCCCAACTCCTTTCAAAAAACGTTAAACTGAAAATATATAAAACAATTATTCTACCAGTTATATTATATGGGTGCGAAACATGGACTCTTACTTTAAGAGAAGAAAGGAGATTACAAGTATTTGAGAATAAAGTACTTAGGAAAATTTTTGGACCAAAGAGAGATGAACAGACAGGTGAATGGAGAAGACTACATAACAATGAACTACATGGTCTTTACAGGAAGCCAGATATAATAAGAACAGTTAAGTCTCGTAGACTGCGATGGGCAGGACATGTTGCACGTATGGGGAATGAAATACTTGCATGGAAGCTTCTTGTAGGAAAGCCAGAGGGAAAACGCCCAGTTGGTAGACCAAGAATGAGGTGGGAGAATAACATTAACTATGATTTGAGGGAAGTAGATTATACAGGGAATGATTGGAAAGCATTAGCTCAGGATAGGGATGTATGGAGAGCTTATGTCCGTGCGGCCATGAACCTACGGGTTCATTAGTGCCAGTGAGTAAGTAAGTATTGTGTAATTCTATCCAATAGTTTGAATATATTCAGTTCTCTTCGTATATCCTCACTTCGCTTTTGATCCATGCACAGCCAGCCACACTCCTCAGAAACCTCATATATATTATTTATATACAGAATTTTAATGTTTACACATCTTTCTGTGCCTAAAGTTTTATTTTTCTTCTCCACTCGTCTCTCTCCAATCCATGTCCTCCAGCCCTCTTGCTCCCATTCCAGTTCTTATTTCCTGCATCTAGTTTCGAGGTCTTCCTCTCCTCCTTCTTCCAGGTGGACACCATTCCAATGTTATATATATATATATATATATATATGAGAGAGAGAGAGAGGAGAGAGAGAGAGAGAGAGAGAGAGAGAGAGAGAGAGAGAGAGAGTTCCATAGATCGTAATTTCTAAGGACTTTATATTCCAACAACAATAACAGAATGAAAAATAATATATTACATAATTCCATACAATGTATATTAACACTACCTTTTGGTTATTTTGTGTATATACATTGTATGTGGTATACATAAAGGGAAGTGGTTTTACTTCCCGCGCTAGGTAGGTAATTTGTAACATTACAGTAAAGTCATTTATAGATTGGCAACACCGAAATTTAGGGAATTCTACTTTCAATCGTGGTCTCAATTGCTGTAAGTACGACAGAATGACCCATCGCGCAAAAAATAGAATTTTTCCTTGATTTAACCCCTTCCTTTGTAGATTGTTTAGGTGACCCGCATCTCCCGTTCTTACAAGGACAAGAGGACCTGTCGGCTGATATTTTCCACTCTGTATCATACACATTTTTCGACTATACAAGACCATGGAGGGCCTCCCCTGATAAAACATCACTTCAATGGCCTGGACCACCTCCCAGGTAACACAAACATTTAACAAATTACAGTCAATTCATTCGTACTAAGGAAGGCGAGTATAAAATTCGTAAAGACAGATGTTGGGCATTAGCTCATCCCGACATTTGTCTTCAAAGAAATACTCCGGAAGAAAAATTTCATCCAAGAATGTGACCAGATTGGGAATCGAGTCAGGAACAATAGCGTTCGAGACAATGTCGATAACACGCGAACTTGTCTCTACATCTCTCTCCACAATATTCATTAATAATTTTAAAATGTTCAGAAATATATATTTACATAAACCAATAGTTTTCAAACCATGAATACAAACAATAATAATAATATATATATACTTTTTAAGCAGATATATATACAAAGAAAACACAAATTTCACAAAAACAACGGGGATAATTAACAGTATAATGAAACCATCTTTAGTACAGAAGAACACAAGATTACGGCTTTATAAGGTTCTCGCAAGACCAGTATTAAAATATGGTAGTGAAGCATGGACAATACGAAGAAGAGATGAAAGTCCAATAACAGCAAATGAGATCCGATTTCTGCGCCGTACAGCAGGCTATACAAAGTGGGACCATAAAATAAATGAGGAAATTATGGAAGAGTTGGATGTATAACCCATTCTTCACCATATACAAAACTACCAGAACAACTGGAAAGCCCATCTTCAATGAATGCCGTCTCATAGAATTCCAAATCCATACTTCGCTACTGCCCCAAGGCAAAAGATCGCTGGGACGTCCAAAAAATCGCTGGATGGAAAATTCCTCTTGAGACCGTAACAGGCCACACGGCCTAATACTTGCACTGCTGATGATGATCATGCCCTAAATGGGAGTCAATGACCAATCATATTTCAATGATTATTTATTTACAACCAATCACAGTCGTGTTTCGCCTCGAATTTATCAACCGAAGTTTATCATATTAAATAAACCTCCTCCTTTTTAACATTCTGAATAGGTCATAGCATTATTTTGCAGTGACTGACTCTCTAAGAAATAGGGCTACCAGATTGTATATATAGTACATTAATGTCAGCAGATTGCGCATGCGGGAGTTAATATAAAAAATTTGCAGCAAGTGATTATAACATAAAAAAAAAGAAACCACTGTTTGCACTTTCTTAAATGTATTTTTTTTTCCAGAAAAATATAATTGTCATATTTACATCATAGGACATCAGAAGTGAATTAATATACAGTTTGATGTGTTTCATTTTTTCTCCACTAGAGTGCATTCTTACAATATTCCGATTCTTTGGTAATAAATAATATGATCTGGTTGCAGTGATGAACAAAAGAAGCAAATGAAACGTACCAAACGTTTCTCATTTGTTTTCAAACATCGCCGTTTACATCTTCTTCTTCTTCCTTCCAAGTATTAGGCCAAGGCCTGTTACGATCCTATAGAAAATGTTCCCTCCGGCGTTTCATAGGACGGCCCAGTGATCTTCGTCCTCTTGGTATATACATTACATTAAATATATAAATATTTCAAAATAACTATATTTGAATAATGATTTGTGAGTAAACAGCTTAATTTTGTTCGTCAAATAGTCCTAACATTGAATTTATCGATAATTTAAAAATCACTCGTGGCATTACTTATGACTATTTAACTCATGCCCCAAATGGGA